>CACRXK020003657.1:0-35140 GCA_902702795.2 Paramuricea clavata | reverse complement strand
AGCCTTGGTATCCCTTCTCACAAACTTCACTATTATAGGCATTGGTCGACCAGGTACAGCATTTCTCCTAGTGGGAAGGCGATGACTCACTGAAATGTTTTCTGGTGCAATATCTATACCAATTAATTTACCAATATCTATTGTAATTTGGTTCGTTGATTCTTCATTTAAGTTTTCTGGTGTCGGTATTCCTCTAATTTCCACACATTCTCTTCTACTGTATTGTTCTAAGTCATTATATGAGTCAGACAGCAAAGAAAAGTTTTCTTCCAGAGCTCTAACTGAAGTTTTAAGTACTTTATTCTCGTCATTTACCGTTTCTTCTCATAATTTTCCACTTTACATCGCATCTCTTCATACTTTTCATCGATAAAATTAGCGTGCTTTAGAACATCAGCTACCTGAGACTTTAGTTCGATTATAGTCAAATTCAAAGGAGCAAGCTCAAAGGAGCATGTAACACATTTTGATACGGGGAATCTCGTGGTATGATTGATTTTTTTCTTAAACCTTGGGAAGTTTGTTTTTTCTTCACTTAAAGTAGCCTGAAATTTTCCAGAGGACTGGGAACTACAGATTGCGGCTTGTGACGTCACACGTTAGAGTTGTTGTTTTGACTCCATGTGCAAACACTTTGAAAAGACTATTCATATCGCAAGCTACGACGTTCGCAATTCAATTTTTACAATGTCCGATCTCGATTCGATTTCTAACGCATCAGATATTGAGAATAGTGATGTAAGCGATGATAGCGAGAACGAATATGTGTTTTCTGGCGAGTATTTACCATACCAAAACGAACCATTGGCTAGCGAAAGTGAATCAAGTTCACAAGACGACGATGAATTAGATGAAGATGGGCTTTCCGTTGAGATTTTAAGACAACGTTACGAAAAAGAAGTGCCTGTGGACAAATGGTAAGTCTTTAAAAGTTGTTACATCGGGTTGAGTTTATTTAGATCTATGTTAACCCCTCGAAAATTTAATTTATAGGTGTACTTGTGGAAAATGCAATCACCTACATCTTGTTGGCGCACGAGAATATCGTTGTTGTCGCGAGGTTATTGAATGCGTCGGCAAATATACGTATATTGGACAGAATGTTGGGTGCATAACGGACCATGAGGATTTCAGTTCACTAACGAACAGAACTGTTCTACTCGAAGTAGCCACATTACTGAGGAATAAGGATGGGAAACGATACAGAAGACAACCTGGTAACACAGAGAATCAGTAAGTTTGATTTTGCAATTTCAATTATACAATCCTATAAATTTATTAGACACTTTATTTGCAATCACTGCATGGTCTCTGGATAAATGCAAATAAAAACCATCATATCGGTTATCTTATCATTTATGAGACTTGGAAGTTCTCCTATAACCCCCTTTCTGTCATGTTTTTCAAGCTATATACAGACTTACAATAATTTTGTAGAATATAGTATATGTATATGGCAACCTTCTAAGGTAAAACAAACTATACTTGTTGATGTGCAATTCTTAAATCAAAATCTATTGTGTAGGTTTGTTCGAGCAGTGGGCTATCGATGGCTGGCCAAATGGTTATTCGGCTGTATGGGATGGGAGAACACCAGAGCACTACCAGCTTGCTTGTATCATGAACTGAGAAGTCGATATGGCAGTACTCATGTGCAAGGATATATATCTGGACAAGAAAGAGGAAATACGGCATAAGAGCTATGCATTTACTAAATTACATGTATTTATGATCCTAGGTAACCAGTCATCTAAACCCGACTCACATTTTACAGTCGTGCCAAAAAATGTTGACCAATTCATTTCCTAACTTGAAGGAACACCTCTGAACAATTCCTCGACAATTTGATAATTTCCTTAAAAAGTTCCTAACTTCCTGTTTCATTGACCAATCAAATTTTATATTTTATTTTTGACCAATCTGATTGGTCAATGAAACAGGAAGTTAGTAACAAATTGTTGAGGAATTGTTCAGAGGTGTTCCTTCAAGTTAGGAAATGAATTGGTCAACATTTTTCAGAACACTTCTATTGGGAACTATACAGCTTCTATTTGTGTCAACTATACAGCATATATGACCTATATATAAGCTCTCAGTTTTAGTGAGTAAGGAAAAGATATTTGCTGGTACCTGAGACCATATAACCAGGCTCTATAACCTAGTTATTTATCCTGATGACTAAATGTAATAACGTTATAGATCTTTGAAGTTACAATTGTTCTCGAGTTTTTTAAATAAATATTTTTCAACAAACATGTACAATTGAAATATCATTTTATTGTAGCTCAATTCTCCTCTGCCTGGTTCATACAATGACCACATGGATGCCCTAACATTGGACTCTTGCATTTCCGGCAGCATCTCTGTTTCTTTGCAGGTGGTTCGGCTTGCCTTGCTGCCTCAGCCTCTTCAAGTTTCCTTTTAAGAGTTTCTTGCTCTTGGGCTAAAAAAATATTGATCATAATTCAGTAAACCTTTTAAAATTGCCTTAATTAACCAGTACTTACAGTTTCTAACTCAGGACTAGGGCTGGATTTCAATATTCTATTCAGTTATTTGTTTCTCTTATACCTGATGGAGGAAGTTCAACAACTTGCTTTTTTCTTTTCCCATGTTCTTGCACAGCTTCAATCTTCGATTTTCTGTCTGCAAATTGGGTGTTGAGTGCTGCTGGAACCTTTGCCAAATATTTGTTTCTCACTTTGGTCAGGTCTTCCTTGCTCAAAGTGAGTAAAACTTTTTTAATGCAGGTAACATATTCTTAAAAATATTAAAATGAAAAAATAGTATTACACTGGCCTTGAGATGTAACAGTTGTAATGCATTAATTAAAAAAAGGAAAACTCACCATATTTTGGTGGTACCGATACTTCTCTAACAACTTCATCACCCAATTTGAACTTGGGATATGTGACATGGACATATGCATTTCCATCCTTTGTTGTTTGACTTTCCCGATTAATATTTTCGTTGAAATGCAAGCTTGCCATGATATGTCTGCAGAACAAATTATAGAACATGTGCATAGAGTACCGTAAGCCAGCCAAGGGGGGGGGGGACAAAAAATGGACAATTTTCATTATGGTACAACAGAACATTGTGTACACTCCATATTTTGCAGAGTGGCCCATTGAGTCGAATCGACCATCTCCACTCCAAACACTATCTTTGACAGACTTCAATGACTGTATCAGCTTAGCTTGGTATGACTCCCAGTAGTGGAGGATGCTTGGCAAAAGAAATTTGCGTTGATGATAAAAGAAGGTCCTCGGTGAGTAGGCTGCCAAACCAAAATGCCAAAAAACCAGAAGAACCTTGCTGATTGAAGCACCAGCCATCAATGTCGCAAAGCTCAACAAAACATTTCCTGCTGGATATCTGCCAAGTATAAAAGGTTGGCTCCTCCATCAGAATGGTTTCGCATGACAATTTGAGCATTGTTGCTCAACAGTTACCATGGTACCATTCTGCTCCATTCTCACTTCTGGTTTCTCTGCTTTGCAGTTAAAACAAAACAAAGAAAACAAAGCCAAAAGGGATTGGTAAAAAACAATAAACTTTGGCTCATCAACTGATGTTGTACTTGCATCGACACTAAAAAAGAGACATTGTACAGAATTTAATTACAAGTAGGCAATGTTAATTAAGTGATGTAAGACCCAAGGATTGCCAGTACAGTGTTACAATAGAGATTAAAAATAACACTAACAGGGCATCTATAAATGTTAATGCAATCAAGGGTACAGTAAATTGTGCTCCGATTTGCCATATTGAAATATCCGTAGTAGTAATTTAGCAATGGAAAAATTGTGTTGCAAGGGAGAATGTGTTCCCTATTCTTGGGTTTCATATGATGTCATAAATTTGAAGGGGGGTCAACTCTAAATCGAGACACGGTCATCAGAGTGAATTAATTTTTCACTGTATGTGTTGGCCTTGTCTTTGGTGTCAAATACATGCAATTTTGTATCATTTGCTCACTCCAGTACAGCATAAGCATCGATTCATTTTTGATTGACCCCCAATCAGATTCACTGCAAAATGCCGTAGTGAAACCCAAGGAAATGTTGATATGGCCATGAGGAATTCTCAAACTACACATTCAATCGGTTATATACCGTATCACATTTCTTGACTCTTCATTTGCTGGAATCTCATCATCACCATCGTCATCATCATTTGTTGGCTCCCAGTCTTCTTCGATATCTTCACCATCATCGTCATCAGACTCATCAGTGTGAAGATTGTTGACAACTTGATCAATCATCACAGTTTGCTTTTTTACTTTCTGCAGGAAAATAAGTGCAATATTGGTTCATATGTGAATGGTTGTTTCTGTACAATACTTGTCAATTTTCATTTTAACTCATTAATAACCACCAACACTCTACCACTGACGAGTAAAATAGTCTGGCATTAGGCAAAGTAAATACTAAAGTAGGGTGTACTTGGGTGCTAATGGGTTAACAAGTGACATGGGCAGATGGTTTGTTAACCCATTAATTGGCAATACTCTACCACTGACAACTAAAATTGTCTGGCGTTAGACAGAGTAAATATTAAGCAGGGTGTATTTGGGCGCTATAAACGGGTTAATACTATTTGTTACTTTGTCTATCCATAGCAAGCATACCTGCATACAGGGAATTTCAATTTGAAATATTTATGTTTCTACTTTTGACAATTTATAAAACGATCTGTCCCTTACATACTGTATAAACATCTCATACAGACACACTTACATTCACTAAGCTCTTGTTAGTTTTTTCCAGCTGCTGCACCTTCAGCTTCAATTTCCTTCTAGCGACTTTGCCTTTACGCAAGGAATCTCGCAGCTTTTTACATTGTTCCTTGGACGAAGTCAATACCGGTAATTCACTGGAAATTGGAGTTACGATACTGGATTCGACAGTGGTCAATGATGAAGTGGCTTGCTCGTAAATAAGGCTCGGACAAGGGGTCGAAGGAGTTTGATCCACAATGTGAATGTCATGAATTGCTTCGACATTCAAATTCAGAGATGGTGTTTGCCGAGGTGTTTGCCATTCTCGCTGAACATGACGAAGGAACTATACATAAAATAAACGATTGACAAAATAGTCTATTTCTTCATAGATTTCTTGAATAGTTCAGTATTAAATTCTCAAGCACAGCAAGTGATTAAAATTCATATTGATATTGAAAATACATGAATATAATTATTGCATTATTATTATTCGCGTACCTGTCTGCGTTCCCTTGACGAGATTGCGTCTGAAGTTCGCACCGAAGAAACCGTATCAATTGTTGGAAGAGCTAAACTTCTATCCAGCAATCGTTTCGTTCGTGTCGTACTGGTGCCTTCGAGATTGATGTCAATGCGATTATGGAAGCAAGAAGCTTCAAAATGTGCAGAACACCAGCAGGAATATGCCTAAGGTTGCCAGTTGTGGCTATGTCGCTGGACGAATTGAATCCACGATTTTCGAAGTGATGAATCCTTTTTAGGGAATTCATGCATTGATATTCCTGCAGTTAAAGAATTATTTTTGCAACTTGACTTATTTGGGCCACCGGCTATGCAATATTTGCCGAGATATTTCTTTTCTTTAGTGGCTTGCACTGACCCTTGTGCGCTTTTGTTGGCCATGATGGACTACACGCGAGCAGGACTACAACGTGTGACGTCATAGTACATTTTGACTGCACTGCTTGCACGGAAAAATTTAGCGCAGAATTGGCATATTTGAGATAAAAATAAAGCACTTTCTCGTGTCGCAGGGCAAAAACAAACTGCACCAAGCGATTCAGCGTGTCAACAAGTACTAGAATAATGACAAAACCCATGTATCAAAATTTCGTTTCATAGGCACTTTAATGATCTA
Source organism: Paramuricea clavata (assembly GCA_902702795.2). Classification (NCBI taxonomy): domain Eukaryota; kingdom Metazoa; phylum Cnidaria; class Anthozoa; order Malacalcyonacea; family Plexauridae; genus Paramuricea; species Paramuricea clavata. The sequence continues at coordinate 29,276 of CACRXK020003657.1, read as the reverse complement.
ATGACAGAACTAAGAAACACTAACGCTGGAGTTAAAATAAATAAAGTTAATGTGTGGTCACCCATGTTCGCAGACAATCTAACATTCTTGGCAAGGGTAAAATGGGAATTAGATTCAATGTTACAAGTTCTTGATCAATTTGCTAAGCGATGGCATTTGATATTTAGTATGAAGAAAACCGTTGTTTTGACATTTGGCGAAAAACCATGTGAACATGGATGAAATATGAGTAAACGAAATTGGAAAATGGGGCTCACCCTCCCTAAATAATGTATAACATGGGAGAATTTAGGAAACGTACGGTGTGTAGAAAAAACAAACCAGTGCTCACATGTTGTCGATTGAACCAGTGCTCACATGTTGTGGTTTGTGGTTGTTGAAAACTTGAAAGGTTTGGTACAATTATGAAAGCCCAAGGGAGACAGCTGGGACTTTAATCCTCTTGTCTCTCTCAAATTGTGGAATAGTAGCACTACCATCTATGTTATACAGTTGCTAACTATGGAAACTTAGTGGAAAAAAAATTAATCGGCTGGAAAAGATGCAAGGGTTATATAATGCAAGGGTTATATAATGCAAGGGTTCATCAGGATCAGCATGTAGAGGAATGTAGGATATTCGATCTGAAATAGATAAAAGGAAAGTATTTTTCTTAGGAATGTTGATTAATTCAAGCGGTACACAAGTTTATAAAGTTATGTTTTATAGGGGTGCACCGTAACTCGGTTCCGGCTGGTTGGTTCCGACCGGAACCCCGATTTTTCAGAGTTCCGGTTCCGACCATAACTGATAATAAAAAGCATGACTGGAACCAGAACTCTGTTTTTTTTTTTCAGAGAGATAGAATATCAAACGTTTTTGTGTGTAACAAAAGTTCACAGTGGGAAGAAATTCGGACTACATAAGGAAAATATGCACCTTTAACACTTCATTATGACATTTAACGTTTGTCAATCTTTTTATTCTAACATTTGCAAGCTCTCTCCTTGATGACTTGAAGTGTTTGCCTGTCTGGCAGCAGACAAAGTTACTACATATGACTATATATGGCTTGATAAATCAGTTCCGGTTCCGGCCGGAACTTTTTTCCAGTTCCGATCAGATCCCGTTCCGGCCAGAACTTAAAAAAATGGTTCTGGTGCACCCCTAATGTTTTACAGATGGTTAATTAGCTGGAAATGGGATTTTAAATCAGTGATGAATGGTTTTATTCCTGATATCATTTATATCCTTCACAAAAATGACTTGTTCTGTTTTATGAATGATTTTTATTGATAAAGGAGAATTTCCAAGGAAGAATCGGTGGAAAAAGATTGTAGAGTGTCACATTTTATCACATGACTACCTTGCTGTAAAAGCTCCGCCTTTATCTTATCTCCAGACGAAGGGCATCGTTCTCGAAATGTCAAGAAACATATTCTGTTACAAATTTTGGCAGTCTCAAACTGTTATTGTCTATTGCATTGTCTATACTATTATATAATCACTAAGTATTGGAGGATTTGGAAACAGCTAGTATACATTTTATACATTTTCCTGGTCTATAATTTTCTTACAGTATTTTTTGTATAGTGTGACATGAATCTATTTTGATTGTTTTGTAGTGATCATGATGTTTCTCAGTTAGCTATTACTAATTTGAATGCTGATAAAGATCTAGAGGAACAGGATTCAGGGAGGATAGATATGTTGGACTTCTATTTGTTGACTTTCCAAGGTCAAGATGCCATAATGAAACACAATAGTGCAAGGGGGTGCAAAAATAGTGGTGAAAAAATATTTAAAATGGCATCCTTAACATTGGAAGGGCCTATTATGGCAATACAGCGTGTGGTTTGCAATCAATCCCCTATGACTTAAACAATTAAAAGGGAAGACCATGACGATGACGATCATGAAGATCATTAGAGTTAAACAACAACACAGCAACCACGTTGGCCGACAATTGCAACCCAGCAATACAACTTTTTTGCTTGCGACAATTGGGACTTTTTTCGGCACACAAGCCTTACTGCCCACTGGTGAAACAATCCTGCATACAGCCCTCCATCAGATGCATTTATCAAGCAAAGTAGCTAGGGACAGTGCATCTCAGCAACACATATGTTGTGAATATTTCCTTTTTCCATTACAGCTACACTTGTTAATTTAGTATTCCAATGATTTTTTATTCAAATTGCCACTCAAGTGTTGGTCATATTGTCATGTAGTGAAATGATTTTCTTTTTTAACCTAATTTGGTACTTGTTTCAAATTGTTTTAACAGTTCAATAGGTTCTGTTGATGACGATCAGGATCCTGAAACACTTGATCAACAGTGTGAACCACCAAACAGTGATCCAACCTTGTCAGATGAAGATGTGGCCAGTAGCAGAAGTGCGACAATGTATAGGCCACATCCTAAACTGAGTAGAAGTGATGAATATACAATGTTCAGCAGAAATTTAAAATGGTGAAAGATATCAAAATAATTTGTTCTTTGGATTTGTTGCTGCAACTGTTCCAAACTCACTGTCAGACAGCTGGTTGTGTTGATGTCCCTGCAATAAGTCATCACTTTGTTGGCACAGCTATTGTTGTTTACAGTACTTGCACATCTGGCCACAAGAATAGATTTTGTTCATCACATGAACTAAATAACAGACTTTATGTAAACAACCTTCAGGTGGCTGCATCTTCATTATTACCTGGCAATAACTTTGGTAAAATTGAATGTTTGGCCAACTTCTATGGTTTTGGCAATCATATCAAAGAGCACATACTTCAGGTTTCAACAATTATATTTAATCCCAGAAATCAATGAATGGTGGTGCTGGATGAGGAGGGAAATCCTTGGTGAATTTGCTGGTAAAGATATTGTTGGTGGTGATGGCCAGTGTGACTCCCCGGGTTTCAACGCCAAGAAATCTTTGCTACTTCTTTGTTGAAGTTAATACAAATTATATTATTGACGTTGAAATCTTGATAAGAGGCATGTTGGTCCAACCTCAACTAATATGGAAAGAGAAGGTGTGAAGCGTGGGATGGAAAACCTAAAAGACAAAAAAAAACATGGCACTAATGTGGTTTCTCATGTCTGACAAACAACCAAAGATGTATTTCACCCTTTTATAGCTATGTGAAATACCTAAATATTAGGTTATCTTTTTCATGTGAGCATATAGATAACATTTCTACACAATAGTCCTTATGAAGGCTTATTTCGAACTGAAAAAAAGAGATTGTTTTTCAGAGCCAGACTTCAAAAGAAACCGCCTGTAATGAGTTAATTAATTTTATTCTATAGCATTTATAGTTCTACAGCTATCCAACAGTTTTATAATATTGTGATTGATTCAATGTTTTAAACAGATTAAAAGAATGAAAGATGAGTACTTCGCTATTCTTTGGCAGGGGTAACAAAATATATGCTGTTCTCTATATCCTTTTCTTTTTGTGTTGGCCATTGGTAATATAATAACTGTAAGATATTAACGAGTTTCACAATCCTATTTTGGCTATTTGAAACACAACAACAGCTTTTGGGAGTTTTGTATCATGTGTTTTTCGAAAGCCCCATTTTCGGACCTCCCTGACATGCAAAATGCTAAAAATCTTCATTAATAATATCAAATTTGTAATAGTAAACAATGTATTTTCTCATAAAGGAGTTCGGTTTTTCCTACTGCTCCATGTGCTCCGTGTTTTACTAATAGCCAGGATAAAATGGTTGCACACTTTCATGACAAGTTTATCTTTGAGTCTCTCTTGTCTTGTAATTTTGTGGTATCATTACAGACATTTGCTTTGAATACCTCCTCAGCATATTCAACAATTGCATATACTGAAGCCAACGGTACCAACAGCATTTGTAAACCATCATTGTTTACAAATAAAGTGAAGGCTAATGCTGAGGCAACCTCGTTGTAGTTTAAGGCACAGTAGTCATGGTCAGTGGTTGTCATGGTAAACTGAGCAAGGAGACTGGTTTTCCATGACGAACTGGACAGTTTCTTGACTAGCTAGACCCAATGTAGAATAGTATGTTGGAGAGGAACTCGGATGTAGTTGGAGCATTTGAATGTGAACAGAGCAAGCTTTCTTCAGGTGTGCTATCTGGTTGGTCGCAGCTGTGGGATTCTGATGGAGATTCTACCAAAGGGGCTTTATGTTTTCTGGAGTGGATGGGGATGACCATGGTGGGACAGTTTGAGAATGTTTCACAGTTGGCATTTTTGGAGGCTGTCACAGCATTTCTAAGTAGCATCTTACTCATTGCATACTTTAACTGTAAACAATTTGGGTTGTTATTCTAACCACCTTTTGCTCTTATACGTGAGAGCAATAACTCGATGTGGTCTTGTGAGAATTTAAATTTCAGTAGATATTTAAATGGTTCCTTGATTGCAAACATTTCACTTGTAGACTTAATTGTTGTAACAAAACCAAGTACAAAAGTTTTTCATTGCCAAGAGTTGCTGAGCTTCATTGTCTTCACTAAGATTTCAGAATATCTTCCCAGGTTTCGTTGCATTCTGGTTGAAGTGGTCGTTCAGATCCTTTGGTGATAGGACTTAGAGAATTTAACATATCAAATAACCGATCGATTGTTCTAACAAACTTAACTGTCCCTCTGGAATTACAGAATTCAGTAAGTTCCATAAATGAATCTAGGAATTCAATTGCATCTGCAACAGACAAACTGAGTGTTTGTGCAGAAAGTTTCACATTCATCTTGTGCTTTTCGAATTGCAAATGTTTCGAAGAGAACTTGTTGGGAAAAGTAAATCCTTCACCTTCTTGAATTCTATTTAAGGATGAGAAGTTAAGGTGAGCTAGTGCATTTCTGGCCAGTTGTAGCATGTGGCATGGATCCAGGATTGCATATACATAATAATTTGCTGTTGGGTGTTTGAATTTTGTGACCATAGAGTTGAAGGATGTTGTAAAGTTGCACCCAAGTTCACGGAACATACCAATGTTCACTGTTGTACCATCAGTTGTTACTGACCATACTCATTTTAAGGGTAATTCTAACCAGCTGTGCTTGGGTTTTGGATGACATTTTGTTAGCAAGAAAGTATCCAACTGGACACTTCCAATAACTATGTGCACCCACTAGTTTGAATACAACTGCTTCAGATGCAAGTGTATGGGGTTTCTCAGTTGGTATTATGCCATAATCCACAAAGCCCACATACTTGCCCTGCTTGGCATCCCACAATGTTTGTTTTCTTGTGGACATGCATCGATGATTAGACAGCAGTCTTTCTTCTCTGGGCATTGTATGGCTTCTTTCTGAATGGATGCAAAGGATTCTTTGATGAACCCCGGCTCACATTCGAGTATGCTAGACCACCTTCTGATGAGGGACGGATTGGGCAAAGTATTGACCATACATACTGGTATGCCTTAGGCGAGTAGTAGTTAAGGGTATTTGCGAGCTCTTTAACCACGTCTGAATATCTACGCCCACAAGGTGCACAACTAACATTGTTTTTAGTGTGTCAAAAAATTGAGAGCTGTATTTCGTCAAATTTGCATGCATCATTTTGGCATCCTCTGGAGATGCAAATTGTTTCTGTAACTTCACATCCTGCCCAAAATATGTTTCTCCATACACTGAGCATTTTTGTATATGGAACGTTTGAATTTTATCTGTAATCCAATACCTAAATCCACAACCAGATCCTAATCCAGTCCTAAATCCACAACCATGAGTCCAGTCTTTAGTATGTATCTTACTATTTTGATTGGGAGATGACAACAAAAACCTGGATTCATGAACCTGGACTCAGAACTGGAATATGAACCCGCAATTTCAGAAAAGTGTAATTTCACAGTGTTTAAAATATGGTTCGAAACACCTGTAATATATGCTCATATATAGTAGCTATATACATACATCAATTAGGTTGATTGACAGTTCACACCATAATCACTAGCACATGTAATTGTAATAGGAACCTCAAGGACACTCGCTAGAACACCTAGACATAATCAGACGTGTATCTTTTACTCATGAATAAATCTTCTATAAGCACATAGAAGCATTACATGGTGTCAGAAGTGGGATGCCATAAAAAGCAGTAAACATGGCATCAGGAAACCTTCAATGGGCAGCGCCTAAACCTTTGAAATTAGACGGGAACGTCAGTGAAAACTTTCGCAAATTTGAGGAGCACTGGACGCTCTTCGAGAACACTGAGCTGAAAGGACGGTCGGAAGAGGAAAGATGCTCATACTTTCTTCTATGCATTGGAGAGAAAGGCCGAGAAGTTCACAAGACCTTGACGTTCGCAACGCCAGAAACAGAGACAAACCAAGAGGGGGCAACAACGTGGAAGAGAACAACAAACGAGCTAAAATCAGCGTTTAAAACCTACTGTAACCCGAGAAAGAACATTACGTTCGAACGACACAAATTCAACATACGGAATCAAGAAGAAAACGAAAGCATCGACCAGTATGTGACTGTTTTGTGCACTCTCGCAGCAACATGTGAATTTGAGACACTTCACGATGGGCTAATTCGTGACCGGATAGTTTGTGGAATTCGTAACCAAAGTATTAAAGAACGTCTACTTCGTGAATCTGAGTTAACCCTGCAGAAAACCTTGGATATATGCCGAGCATCCGAAGTATCTCGCAAGCAAGTGAAGTCCCTAAACGATCAGAGTTCCGCCAATGTCGACGCATTGGGGAAAGACCAGCGAAAACACAATTACAGAGGGAATTTTCGCAACCACAACAACAAACCGGAAAACGGAAAACCCCCAAACAAATCCTGCGGTAATTGTGGTCGAGTTCACGAGCCAAAATCTTGCCCTGCATATGGGAAAAAGTGCAATAACTGTCACAAACTAGGACACTTTGCCAAACTATGTCGATCGCAAGCTAAAAACCCAAAGAAATCGGTTCACGATGTAGATTACGAAAGCGACTCCTCGACGCACGGAATTGATATGGTGAAGACAGCTGTGACAAGTGACAATGACGAAGAACACGCATCTCTTAAAATTAACAACACGACAATTCGCATAAAACTCGACTCCGGAGCCGAGACAAACGTTCTAACAAAGAAAGATTTCGAAGCCGCTGTTCCAAAACGACAACGTCGTAGCAAGCTCAAAACGAGCGCCGCAAAACTGACCGCTTTCGGGGGCCATAACATTCCTGTCATCGGAAAATGCTATTTAAAGTGTCAATACAAAGGAGCGACTGAAGTACTCGAGTTTCAAGTGGTCGAGACGGGCAAATCCTTGCTCGGATGTACAAACTGTAAAAGTATGAAACTTATAACATTTCATAACGTAGACCAGCTGCGCAACCAACCCATTACCGACGCGGCACCTCAAAGTTCACTAAACGGACTTACAAGTGAATAGATATTCGAGAAATATTCCAAATGCTTTGACGGATTAGGACGCATATCAGACCCTTATCACATTAAGATTAACCCTGACGCAACGCCTGTTGTTCATCCACCTCGTAAGCTTCCTTCAGCGTTGAGAGATCGAGTCCAGAACGAACTACAAGAAATGGAATCCAGGGGAATCATTAAGAAAGTCAACGAGCCCACGGCATGGGTAAACTCCATGGTAGTTAACGAGAAACGCTCGGGAAAATTACGTATATGCATCGATCCACGAGATCTCAACAAAGCTCTGCGTAGAGAGCATTACCAACTCCCCACACAGCAGGAGATAACAAGCCGCCTGACAGACGCCAAATTCTTCAGTAAACTGGATGCGAACTCTGGATTTTGGCAAATGCTACTTGACGAAGAGAGCTCTTATTTGACGACATTTAATACGCCATTTGGTCGCTATCGCTTTACTGTGATACCATTTGGTGTCGTGTTTGCACAAGAGGTGTTTCATAAAACTGTCAACGAGAAATTTCATGATTTACCCGGATGTGAGACGGACATCAATGATATTTTGATTTGGGGACGAACACTGGAAGAACATGATCAAAACTTTGAACGTGTTCTCAATCGAGTGGCAGATATCAACATGACACTTAGCAAAGACAAATGTCAGTTTCGACAAACCAAGATAACCTATCTGGGAGAAACGCTTACGGCAAATGGTGCTTGACGAGACCAAAGTTGAAGCAATCAAGAATTACCCCAAACCTACGAACAAGCATGATGTTCAACGACTAGCTGTTAGGCATGGTCAATTTTATCGCCAAGTTTGCACCGAACATTTCAGACGTCACCGCACCTCTGAGAGAACTCATCAAAAAGAACGTTGCATTCCACTGGCTCGAAACACACGAGAAAGCGTTCCGAGATCTACAGCATTTACTAACTGACCCTGCTACTCTGCGTTACTACGATGTAGCAAAACCAGTGACACTCCAAGTCGACGCTTCACAGAACGGTCTTGGAGCAGCTCTAATCCAAAACCAAGGTCCAGTAGCTTACGCATCGAAAGCCATGAACGACACACAACGACGCTACGCACAGATCGAAAAGGAACTGCTGGCTGTTGTTTTCGCTTGCAAAAGATTCCATCAGTACGTTTATGGTAAAACCATTACTGTCGAAAGCGACCACAAACCTCTGGAAGCTATTCTCAAAAAACTCTTGTCACAAGCACCGAGCCGCCTCCAGAAAATGTTAATGCAGCTACAAGCCTACGACATCAACTTGGTTTACAAGAAAGGAAGTGAAATGTACATCGCTGATGCGCTGTCACGTGCATTTCCTCCTGAGATAATACCAGAGCAATTTGAAGAAGACATATAGCTTCGGAGCGATTCATCCATCTGATGTCATCCGAGTCTTACGTCACTGACCGGAAACTCCAAGCCATCAAAGATGAAATCCATACAAACGAAACAATGCAACTTTTGGTCAAACAGATACAAGATGGATGGCCAGATCATAAGATACTGGTTCCAAGTAGGTACAACCTTACTACCCATAAGGCCCATAACATCCTCATTCCACCATCATTGCGAGCTGACACCCTCCAAAAACTCCACCAATCACACCAAGGAATTGAGAAGACAAAGAGATTGGCTAGGGAGAGCATATTCTGGCCAGGTATGAATTCCCAGATTGAAGAATTAGTGTCGAACTGTTCCACATGTCTTCATCACGCCAGTGCCAACCAACGAGAACCACTTCATCCACATGAAATTCCCAGTCGACCCTGGCAAAAAGTCGGCACTGATCTTTTTGACTGGAATGGAAAACCGCATCTAATAGTCGTTGACTATTACAGCCGATACCCTGAAGTTTCTGAACTTCGAAACATGAAAGCACGGACAGTCATCAACAAGACAAAGTCCATATTCAGTCGACACGGAATCCCAGAAAGTGTAGTCTCCGATAACGGCCCACAGTACTCATCCGAAGAGTACAAACAGTTCGCTAACGACTACAACTTCATCCATAACACTATCAGCCCGAGATACCCCCAATCTGGTGGTCTACGTGAAAAGACAGTCCAAACAGTCAAGAACCTTCTTGAAAAATGCAAAGTCGCCAATCAAGACCCATATCTCGCGTTGTTAGATTACCGCAACACCCTTATAGATGGCGTCACCCCAGCACAAGCCCTAATGAGCAGACGACTCCGCTCACCCCTTCCCATATCCCAAAGAAAGCTTAATCCAAAACCTGTCAACAGAACCACTTTCCACGCAGCACGTCAACAACAGCAACAACAACAGAGAAAACACTATGACCGCACTGCTAAGTCTCTGCCACCATTAGAAAGAGGTGATGCAGTGAGATTTAAGAAAGATCCTCAAGCAGCATGGACCCGTGGGATGGTGATACGAAAGCACGAAGCACCACGAAGCTACGTAATAAAGGGTGAGAACGCGACGGGACGTCTCTCCCTCCTCTCTTGGACCTCGCGCGCCGCTTCGCGGCGAGCTCGATCTCGTCGCTTCGCGACTCCAACTCTAGAGAGACGGACTTGATCCAAGTCTAACGAAAGACTAGAGAACATCAAGCTGACCTAGACACACCGGATATTGAGGATCCCCAAGACCCGATCCCACAACCAACAACCAATGCAGAAAGAAACAACATCCAAATCCCAACAGCGCCATACCCACCTCAACTGAAGACAAGCCGTTATGGCAGACGGATAAACCAGAATCCGAACTACAAGACGTGAACATATGGAGCATGATTGCCATATATTGTTTGAATATCTTTACTTAAATATTGAATCGAACACGTAATCCAAACATAGACTTGATTTCTTAAATAATTCATTTTACGTTATATATAATTTGGTAATAATCACTTTTAATTTAGAAAAAGGGGATGTAATATATGCTCATATATAGTAGCTATATATATATACATCAATTAGGTTGATTGACAGTTCACATCATAATCACTAGCACATGTAATTGTAATAGGAACCTCAAGGGCACTCGCTAGAACACCTAGACATAACCAGACGTGTATCTTTTACTTATGAATAAATCTTCTATAAGCACATAGAAGCATTACAGGCAGCAGCGCATTAGTACAACGCAGGCAGCCGTGAAGCCGCGTCCACAGCAGATGATAAGGTGAATGTTGAGATGAATACTTTTAATTTAATATTATGTTCCATTTAAATGTTTATCATTTGTCACAAAAGTATGCTGTAACAGGAGTGGGTGCAATGGGTGGCGTGAGGTAGGTGGGGCGGCGGGGTGAATGTGAACAAAGCTTCAAAATAATAAGCTCAGCGCTAAGGTTTAATATTATATATAGCTTTATAACAAAATATACTCATAACACTACATGCATATGTCTTTCATATATATCGCGACAACTCTTTTCCACTTGTGGATTAACACAATATTAATTAGGTTTTCTACTTTCATTGAAAACTTTCATTGAAAACCCTGAAAAAAGGAAAGCATTCAAAGTTCATCAATACTCGCGGGCGCGTGGCTGCAGGTCCTTTGTTATAGATTATGAAAAAAAAATTAGAGGACAGTCATTGTGACTAATAGCGGGAAGTTAATGGTTGAATGAGACTCCTACCTATGTTTAAGTAGTAAGTCCAAGTTTGTGGATCACCAATAGTATAGCAGGAACGTTAACGTATGGAAGTTAGGTAAGAGATAAATTATCTAGTCTCGAATGTTCTGGAAGGGAGTTCCAAGTCCAAGTCATTTACGTTGACGGAATAACATTTGATCTAGTGATTCTTGCGGGATCAATGCGCTGAGGTAAGGTACTTTAGACAGAGTTATAAACTAGACAGATATAATGCCAGTTATAGCCTTGAAGAACTGCAAGTATGAGATGGCAAGAAGTTCCGTGGAGATTAGTCTGTCTCTGCAGGATATTTGTAGGGTGTCCACCCTTAGGTGAAAGTGAAATTTAAGGACTTTTCCAGGACTTTCAAGGCCCATTTTCAGTAAGGACCTAGAACTGGGAAAAATGTTTGAAAATGGCACAGATTCGCCGTAAATAATTCACTGGAGGTTAAGGAAATTAATTCTAGGACTTTCAAGGACTTCTACTGATTTTCAAGGACTTTCCAGTCCTGGAATTTTATTTTTCCAATTCAATGACTTTCCAGGATTTTCAAGGCCCGTGGACACACCCTGTATTTCGCACGTGAATGGCAAACTCGTGCAAAATTTTGTGGCCGGCGTTGGATACGTTCTACACGCTAGCTACACAAACTCAACCTGCAATTTCGAGGACCAGACCAATTAAGTAGCGTAGCCTGCATGGCCTCGTATATTACGAGGGAATTCAGCCAGGGGCGGGGCTAGCCCTATTTTATTAGAGATTGGGTGTTAGTGAAATTTTGTCGAGTCATTTAACTCATTTTGTAGTTCTGCCGCCTCATTCACCGGGTAAATGTGCATGGGTATCCTTTAAACAGAACAATATCAACTATGCCAACAACAAATATAAACAACTAATAATAATATAACAAAAAGTATGTCAATATCAACAACTATCATCGCTCACACTCAAAGAGTGGAGATTCGATCTGAGCTTCCCTTGGGTGTCAGTGCTGTATTTGATTAGCTGGAGGGTGAGTAGTCACATAGTAAGTTACAACACTAACCCTCCAGCTATTCAAGAACAGCATTGACACTCAAGGGAAGCTCAGATTGAACCTCCACTCTTTGAGTGTTAGAGAGCTTTTAGAATACAGGGGTATGTGTTTAACTATGTTTTTGTAGGAATAGAAAATCTAAAATATATTCTAACGAATTTATATTGCCCACATGCGTGGGTGCTTCCGCATACATGCTGTCCTGTAGTATACAGGGTGTCCCAAGAAAGCAGAATTCCCAAGAGCAGAAAATCGAGCGCTTTACAAAGATATTTTAATTTCTTAATAAGTCAATATTTAATGTATGCACACTTGTCAATATTTTACGCATCTTTGCGTTCAGCTTAGTGCTAGGGCATTCAAATTCTAACAATACGTTATTTCAATGGTTTTCGGTTTTTTGGGACCCTGTATACAACTGTATATTAAATTGTAACAAAGAAAATAGCAATAGCCAGGGGCGCCGGAAGTACCCAGGGTAGATGGGGCAGAATCTCGAAAAAGCGCACTTTCACCTGTACTTGTCAAACAAGACTAACAAAATTTTAAATCAGTATAACAAGCCGTCTCCCTATATTCATTAATTTAATATATGTTACCAGAAGAAATGTAGAGATTCACATCAAACGCTTGTTAATTAATAACAATTTTTAATAATAATACAATAGAAATACCGTAATATATAACAACTGTTATTTATTCTGTTTTTGTATGAACTTTTAGATTTATTGATATCTTCCGACGTAACTGCCCCGTAACGTTGTTCGTTTACTGTTATAAAGGCTTTTGCTATGCATACTCTCGGTAGCTGTTTACACAATCTGTACTTCGTCAATCGTAGACCACGACGACCAGCGACGAACGCAAACTATTAGTTCGGGCTCATTCCTCTCCGTTTAATACACATCTCATTGGCAACCTTGCAAAATTTAAATGTACGTTTGATTTCCGAATTTGGACAATATAAATTTTTAACTCAGGGTGATACAATAAATTCATTATTAGCTAGGTTTTGTAAAGGCATCGGCTCTTGAAGTACTGTTTAATAAACGAGCAAGAGTGTTTTATTAGGTTTAAAGCCACGAGCGCGCAACGCGAGTGGCTTTAGACCTAATAAAACACGACCTGCGAGTAAACAGCTTCAAACACGACTACAAATTCAATAGATATACTGCCTTATTAGTATTCTTTATATAAAGAGTACTAATGAGGACACGACTACAATAGATACTGCCTTATTAGTATTCTTTATATAAAGAATACTAATTAGGAGTGTTTTATCAGGTTTAAAGCCACTGCACGTGACATATTATGGTTGACATGATTTGCCAATAAGCTTATGAATTATTAATGAGTGTTTGAAATATACGTAGGGCACACGACTGCCCATGCGTGCGTGCCCCCGTAAGCATAGAGCAGCGGCGCCCCTGGCAATAGCCAATTTTCAAAAATAGCCATTGTTATAAACTGATATTGACCTTTATCAGCCATAATTTATTGTAACTAAACTGAGTACAGGCTTTAATTTATTTTACCTATAATCAATATGTACAAAATAACAAAATTAGCTAAATATTTTCAGGTTTCCTAGAATAATTTAGTCCTAGAAGCAATTTGACCTGTATGCATTAGACAGAGTAAAGTAAAGACGAGAACCAGTGTCAGACCAGATAGGAAGCTACCTCGGACAGGAGCAAGGAATAGCTTCGCCTATAAGAGAAATATATACACATTTAAATATGACATGCAATAATGTAACTTGATATTATTTATCATGTTTGGCGACCAAATTTCAAATTATTTTAATTCATTTTTATTGTACTGTGTTCCCGTTTTTCATTGGCTAAAAGCCTACAAATAGAGTCATCATCTACCTATACTATCCACGCTCGTGGTTGGTTGATTATAACAATGAAAGACAATAAAACTATCGAAATCGTCTTTCTAAAGAACAAGTCACGAACAATGATCTTTTTGCTTCTGAAAGCCAATCACAAAACATGATCATTTTAGGTAGGTCTTTACCCGGGCCAATGCCTTCCTCGCCCGCGCACAGGCATTGCTCTGGGTACGAGATTGATTAAGGGTTGTTTATACGAGACGGGCCAGCCCGGCTAACCAGGCTCATGTCTTACAGCAGCTAGCTACAAAACTTTCCCAAAGTAACGTTGATAAAAATATTCAGTTTTAGATTAGGAATAACGTTTCCTTCCAAATCTTCTCTTATTGCAAAGCAAATATTTTCGTGACACAAATAAGCCTATATCAGCTCCACAAGTTTAAAAAGGACGGGCGCTATACACGCGCGAATGGTTTTCCATAATTATATAGTTTCGAGACATTGGAGATATTGACAGTCATGCATATAAGCATAGTTTCATTTTGTCTCCCATATAACCGGTGGAAACTCTCTATACTTTGTATCTTTTGTTTAATATAACTTGACGTGTTGTTGGCGAACACAACTGTCTTTATACTGTATAGAGCGATCAATGTATTTGCGATATCAATATATTTTGGACAATTGTTAGCAAAATTAAGTGTCAACTATAACAGTTGACTTCTTCTAAAAGCAGCGATTTGAAACTTGGAGGATATGTCATTCAGGAATAGGCATCGGTCAAGTAGCCAATGAGAATGCAGGATTATTTATATTATATTGGCCTTACTGGATCTCTAGGAGGAGGAGGAGTTTAAATCGCATAGAGCTATCCAGAAAGTTTGCTACGACGTTTAGACCAACCTACGTTAGATAACCAGCTTTGGAATAACCGAACACACGTGCATATGTTTCTTTAATAACTACAGGTGTAGCATTACATGTATACCGATGATTTACCTTCAAATCTGCACTTTGAACAAAACCAAGGAAAGAATCAAGCTCGAGTTGAGAGCTAGTTTGGTGGCCAAATACCCGCACATCAAGTGAAATCTGTTTGAATTGCGATGTTAGACTTGTAACTCTTGCTGCCTAGATAGACAAAAACACATTTTGGCATTATTTTTTTTTTTTAAATAAAACTTCATTGCCTGCCTAAAGTATGTTTCAAGTCTCAATAATCTCAGTCAATATTGCTATATTAAGTCAACCATGCACTTCATCCAGTTCACCTGCGCGTTCTGACTTGGAAACAGTTTGCAAACAGCCTCCACACACGTTACAACAAAATCTATAAACAGCGTACAAATAGCATCCAACAGCATGCAAACAGCATGCAGAAAACAGTGTGCTAACCATTCTGTAAGCATGCATGTACCTCGTGGAAACAAAAACCAGCAAACTGGAACAGCAAAAAAACAAACAACAAACAGCAAATTTTGAAAAATCAAAGCGCAAAATAATTACAAACAAACAAACTTGAAATAACAAATAACCAACTTCAACACTGAAAAGCAAACAAGAAACATTCAATATAACAACAAACAAATATATGCAACAAGCAACAAACGTGAAACAGCGAACATGGAATCGTATATAATAATAACTACAGTATATCGATATAGCATCAGACCAATACTACATATATATACCGCTTATCATCAAAATAAGGTGTATGACACTGTAACAGCCAACTTACTGCGGAGCAGGCTATTACAAACTTACCTGCATGACCGGGAAAAACAATCCCAGAAAGCATATAAAAACATTGGATGCTCTGTACAAAGTGACTTCAACTGATTGCTGACCCTCATTCATGAATATGTAAATCATACCTGAAAAAATTACAACGAAATATAAATATATATCTATATACTAGAAATACCTGCACGCTGATGCATGCAACAAACCCCCGCCTATATTTTCCAAACATTGTTTCAACATGAAGTATTCGTAATTACGCCAACACTGAACGCAGGCTCGCGTTGCTCACGTCATGTTGGCGAAGGCAACACGATAATTGTTTTTTAATTTTTTGTACAAAACTGCAAAAAATAAATGAAACTTGAACACTTTTAATTTAGCACTTTGATGTTATTTTGCATTCTATGGGCTTTATTGCTGCCGAGCGTAGCGAGGCAGCACACTAATCTCTACACGTGGTGTGCTTACCACGTGACCGCCGAGTTTATAGCCGCTACAATCTCGATTTATGTCATTTTGTCATCCACGGACGGGCCAAAACTAGCTGTTTTGATATTATTTTTTTGTTCCCGGGGGGGTTTGTTCACAACATGGCGACTGTTATAAACGGACAGAAATATAAAAATCATAAAATAATGCGAATTTCCATAAAAATTCCGAGTAATATTTGTGAAGATGAATGGGTAAATAAAGCACGGTGTTATTTTGTGTCTCTGGCGCAAGAATGATCGACAATATTTTGAATAATTCAGGTAAGGATGGCTTTATTTCGTTCTCGTATAGTGATGTAGTCGTGCCGTGTGCCCTGTCTACCTGTCTGGTGATATATTTTATAATACATGAAGGCATTTATATTTAAATCTGCTGTTTATACTTGTTTAGTCACTTTAGTGTATTAAACTTCGATATAGAGGCATTGAAACAATATGATTTCAAGAATATATCGGCAAATATAATACCCACTGAATCACTGATCTATTCCCGACCAAATCGACAGTAATGCAGATACAAGAAACAAATGAACTTTTAGTTTATTTGTTTGTTATGTCACTTAATATGTGCAAAGCCAAAGGCGGTGAGTATATAATAGTGTTCGGTACGTTCTATTTCTAGATGTTTATAGTTTAAAAACAAACGCGGGATGTTGTTAAATCAGGCTTAACAAGATTCCTAGAGCTACCCAGTGTGGATTGTTGTCTGCATATATGGACTTATCAGCAATTACATGTAATATAGCATATCAACTGACTTTTGTATAAGATATGACTTGTATAAGACTGCCTCAGTTATATATAAAGCCTATAAACATGATTCTACTGACATACATTGATATATACATATGGCTGTGTTACCACAATAATGCTCACAACTTCAACTTCTTTCTAACAATATAGTTTTGCAGTTCTGACTGTTCTGAGTATGATCTTATTCATTCAGAAATATAAGCATTGCACTGTATTCAATGGCAAGCTATCCTGGATTCCAGAGCCTTCAGTTAATAATAAATTGAAATATCGTGAAGGCTCTGGTTCAACGGGAGGATTCTTTGATTAAACTGTGCCAATCACAAAACAGAATTAGCAGTTTTAGTACAGATTTTGGGCGTGTTAACCCATTAAGCGCCAGCGCTCTCCCCTTGACGAGTAAAATCGTCTGGCGTTAGACAGAGTAAAATACTCTGGCGTTAGACAGAGTAAAGTACTAAAGTAGGGTGCATCAGGGTGCAATGCGACCCAATGGGTTAACTAGACGCATGGGCAGATAGATCAGTTAACCCATTAAGCGCCAGCACTCTCCCCTTGACGAGTAAAATCGTCGGGCGTTAGACAGAGTAAAATACTGTTCAAAGTAGGGTGCATCAGGGTGCAATGCGACCCAATGGGTTAACTAGACACATGGGCAGATAGATCAGTTAACCCATTAAGCGCCAGCACTCTCCCCTTGACGAGTAAAATCGTCTGGCGTTAGACAGAGTAAAATACTGTTCAAAGTAGGGTGCATCAGGGTGCAATGCGACTCAATGGGTTAATATAGTACATAACATAGGTCATAGACATACAGTTTCAATACAATACAAAATGATTTTGAACAACGTCAAGGTCAATGAAATCATACAAAATGAATTTATGGAATATCAATTAAATGTATTTAAAACAAACATAATTTCAACATCCCAATAAGCAATAACATCCCAGTAAGTATAAATTCAACTATTTTAAATCAATTGTTTGAATAGCAAAATTAAAAGTTGTACGAGTGACAAAATCATTCAATAATATTCACATTTTATCATTTATATTATGTGTCAACTATCAAAGTCGCACTGTTAAGTATATTAAAATATACTTTTCATAAGATTAGATGTAAGATATAATTGTACGAAGGTAACTGAGGAACGACGATGTGTAAGACAATAAATCATACATACAGTGAAAAACGCTCTTTTTGTAGCACATCCTACATGTACATACCGGCAGCATTTTCCTTGCGATAGTAACTCCTAGTTTTAATGTAAAATTCAACACGAATTAACTCAGTCTTTTTTTAATTGAAATTAACAGCTTTTTGCCGATAAACTCTTTAACTTATTACTCGCGCTTTGAAATGAAATAAATTTAAATCATACCGGACGCTAACTAAAATAATTTTCTTTCCCTTTTATTATACGAGCTTCGACAAAAATTTAAACAAGCTAATTTAAGAAACTTTCGCATACAAAGCATAAGAAAGACTTGAACAACAAAAACAAAGTCTACTAAGTCAAAGTCGTACATAAACAGCAGAAAGAATCTTGCCTTATAACTTTAGGATTTCTCATACTATAAATCAATTCTTAATTAATGTTTACGTTATTATGTGAAACGATATTCCAAGCTTTCTTACATGTTTTTTAAATTTTTGCCTCCTTCACCCCTGGCAAACAGCCATATTTTTGAGATCAGTGACGACAATGAGATGACACCCATGAACCATAGTCACGCGCCCGCGATTGTTGACGACGTTTAGACGTCGCTAATGCTTTCCTTTTCCCGGGTGTAAATAGCCGAGCGGAATTAGTATCCTCGCCCCAGGCTTACGCCTGCAACGGGGATGAGTGTTAATAAATATTGTAGCTATTGATACACCAGGCGAAAATCTTAGTTTATAAATGAATAAAAGAGGCCAGCAAATAATTTTTGTACCACACATACATAAAGAAACGCTAGCTAATAAAATTTCATAAAATATGTGTGGTATAAAAGTGATTTGCTGGACCCTTTTATTCATTGTTAATAAATAATTACATAAAGGAATTCTATAGGTTTTCGGCCGCTTTTGTAGCCCATAAAATTGTAAGAAACCCTGAATAATAACTATTCATAACTACAAGATGATGAGCGGTATTAACATCATATGGTACCTATGACAGCACTTTCCAGAAGCGTGAATATGCATAGTGAAACCATGTAAGACAGCAAGGAATTCATTCGTTCTAAAGTGTTCTTTACATCCAAGATATCCTAGACAATGACAACAACAATGATACTACAATAACAATAGCAATAACAATAACAAAGACGACGACAACAACAACAATACTAGCAAAAAAATAATTAATACTAATACCCTCGCCTTACTGAAACTATAGGCTGTCTTTTTTCTTTTATTTTTCGTATCATAGCGTTTTTAAAGCAATTAAAGCGCCAAACAATACAGCAATATTAAAAACAAACTTACCTTCATTAACGTCGGCGACGTTTTTGGGCTTTCTTTCTCAAAAAGGTTTTGAAATTTACAAAATGTTGAAAAAATACAATATATTTGCAAGAAATGTTTGTTATTTAATTCGCTGTCGTCATGTAGTCGTTATAATGCAAATTTCAAATTTGACCAATCAGTGTTCGCTATTCATGACAGTCCACTACATATTTTGAGATCTGTGAGGATGACCACCCATGAACGGTGAACCATGGCCATATGCGCCCGCGATTATTGATGAACTTTAGATTTCGCTAGTGCGTTCCTTTCCCTGGGTGTAAATAGCCGTGCGGAATTAGTACCCTCGCCCCTTGCTTACGCCCGGAACGCCGCTCCGCGTCGTTGGCTCGGGGATAATAGAAACCTTACGATTTTAGGACAGCAACGTGACGGCGACGGCCAAAACAAACTCCTTCGAATAAATGGTAGTTCATATAGTTCGTCGTATATTATCAATAGCATGAATTTAATACAGTCTTAGAAGTTGAAGACATGAGTTTTATGGTTGGGAAGAGTTCTGCTAAACCCAGTTTGAAGTTGCACTTGTTGTGGCTTGGAATGCAGTGAAATGTGTGGCTTGGAATACGTTAAAATATGTGATTTGGCGTTGTAAACAGAGCGAGGACAATGTCTAAATTATTCATATATTGTAATTACTCAATGCTTTTCAATGATCTATTGTATTGGTAGCCGTTGCCGTCGCGTTGCCGTCCTAGAATCGTAAGGTCTCTAATAACTAGTGCGATGAGTTACAGGTATAAAAGGTTCATCTTTGTCCTTGCAGAGCCTGGCACTCGATTCTTGTTCAGTTCCAGTTGACATGCAAGTAGAAAGCAAGTAGTAATATATTCATATTATATTATATAATTGGTTTCACACGGAATTCGCTGGCTGAAAATATTGTTTAAATGCAACTGTGCATGTACTCTTCGCAATCTACGGAACAATTATTTTTCTTAATAATCAGGATTGATCGAATCTCGACGGTTGCTGAAACAAATTAACGGTTAAAAACGAAAAATCCGAAACGAATTTTTTTAGCATAATATACCTTCATAATACTTTGAAGGTGTGTGGATTTCTCTTCAATTCTTCGCGTGATACCTCTGATGTAGTGTATGACAAGTTGACACTGCGCAGCATAATTTAGAATAATTACGACATTTACCAGATCCAGAACAAGTTGCCCACAACCCATTAGAAACGCGGTCACCACCAACCCTCTGAAATACAAATAAGTTTTCAACGAGAATCGCACGGGCCGATCTAGGCACGACTTACACGGAAAAGAGCAGATTTTCCCAGAGTGTCTCGAACTGAAGTTCCGTGTGCGTATCTAAATTTTTGGGGAGGGGGTGTATGGCGTTGCAGATCGCATGATGACACTTTACTAATGCCACACTTGTTTCAACTTTGTAGCTATAGTCTATTTAAAAGCCCGAATTTAAATTTTAATTAAATCCTGACAATCATCCTTACCCTAAAATCTAAGCCTTGAACCAAAATGTATAAATCAACCACTTATAACACAAACTCATAGTATATATAGCTAATTATATTAAAGTTGTCCTTTCAAAGTCAAAACGGCCACAAAAAATCTCGACCTCCATAAGCGCGTAAAGCACAACGGACTTGCATGTATACAGTATGTAATTCATATTTCCGACACTTTCTTACAATTTACTCTGGCGAAATCCTGTCACTGTCTCAGGTCCAAATACAAAAATGTAAAGAACAAAGACACCCATATCAAGAAGTAACCACACGATACCAAGTATTACAAAACACCTAAAAATTAATATAACAAAGTAAATGTTAACAGCTCAGAAAAATCAGGACCTCTCTTAGACCAACTCAATTTCTTCCGGGTTTTTTTGCTAAATAAATTATGTAAATTATCAATTTGTCATTATACATCTCAAATGTTTTATTCTCCAATCACAGTCATGCACTGTTAATTGCGAGTCGAACGTTTAAATGCAAAAAGTAACCCACCGTTGGCGTACGTTACGTTGGAGAAAGCTGAGTGGCTTTTAAAATTAATGTAAACACAAATATCTTGTACTCTGTAATTATTTACTATGTTCAATTGATAGTCCGATTTTTTATAATTATACTATATATATTTAAAATACTCATTAAAAATTCATAAACCTTGTGGCAAATCATGTCAGTCATAATATGTCACGTGGAGTGACTTTATATCTGATAAAACTCATCTTCATTAGTATTCTTTATATAATTGTTCATCCTAATTAGTATGATTATATTTTTGTTCATCCTATTTAGTATTCTTTTGTAGTCGTATTTTAAGCTATTCAAAACACTCGAACTCGCGTTTTATCATATCTAAAACGCTCGGCTGCGCCTCGCGTTTTAAATACGATAAAACACTGTCTCCTTCTCATGTTTTAAAAACAACTTAAATATATGAAATTAAACAAAGTACCATAAAGTCACATGTAAACGTTTCTGTTTTGTGCTCTGCAGAAAAACCTAAAAATAAAAATGTGTAAAACTACGTTAATATATGGAATTCGGTGAAAATAGAAAAGTAGCTACTGTTAATACTCGATTAACCGCCAAGGCGTAATATTTTCTAGGCTTTTTGTACAACTATAACAGGAACTGAAATTGACCAATCGGTTGAAAGCACTTTTCTATCCGATAATATAAAAACATGGGGATGAACATATATACTGTATGAACGGTTTTCAAATAATTATATATGATTTCCACGGAATTTGATAAAACGAGAATGCATGCAATCATCATGCATTAATGGCCTTTAAAGACCTGATAAAAAGAACTGCATCCTTCGGATTCGTGCGAGTCCTAATGTCTGTCGGTCTGTCCTGGTTTCATTACTCTGAAAGAACTTAATTTGTCATTGCAGGAACCATGTCATTCCGGGATAAGAATTAGGGTCTCTACTAATTTTATCAGTGGATATCAAATGCATAACAGCTAGGATGTTCAATTGTACGTCGTTGCATGCTTTGTCTTGTTTGAAACTGCTAAATCCATCTGAATGGTTTATTTTTTGTCACGTGATCGCTTTTATATATTCACTAGTATATAAAAGCTCATGTAATTCCCGACCCCTGCAACTAACTTCCCGACGAAGGGCCTTCGCTCAAATGTCGAAGGCCCTTCATGCAGGCAGTTGTATCCTTATCAATCCGAAGATTTCCTATTATTGACACTATACCCACACTGACCGTTGAAGATTATTCATATTTGCTCTATAGTGCATTGAGTATAACAAAATTGCAAGCCCTTTGCAGCTAGTAGACACCCCATTCTGCAGGACAATTGCATGCTATTGTTACGCATTACTAACACAACGTCTGTTCTGATTGGTTATTGACCTACAGAAATTTTCCATGGCGCCCTCAACTTCATCCAATAATTATTAAATAGTTACATCTGGTACCTTTTCCATAAGAACATACAATCCTTCGTGCTCTCTAATACGGTACAAGTAAAACCCAATGAAGTAAGCTGACAGATGTAGCATACTTGGTAGAATAAAGGTACCAAATATGTGTTTACACTCGTTATATGCTGGCTCCCACGGATCTTCTTTCTGTGAACTTGACTTGGCCAATTCCATTTTGTTCGGACTTTCAACATAGCTCTGTTTTATGGGTGGAAATGACGTGATCATCGTATTTTTGGGATCGATGGGGGGTAGAGGGGTGATGATTTTCACTGCTGGAATCGTCATATTCGAAGCTGATTCCTATAAGTGTTAATATTTTAAAACAACGTTGAAAGTAAAGGCTTTTACTAATGAGATTTTCTTTTCGCTTCTTTTCGACTTGTTATCACCCTCCTTGCCACCCCCCAGTCCAATTTTAATCAATTTAAGGGCACTGATTTCTAGAATCAACGGTATCCAGGGCCTTCAGTCTTGCTTCCGTGCTTATAAGGCCTCGTTTTTTGGTACAAACGCATAGTAAATGAGATGATGTGTCAAAGTTGAAGTTTCTTAGCGATTAATTGTTACAGTTTCAAGGTTAGTCTGTTTATTATTAATTTTGTACTCGTTTATCAATGCTTAGCGTGAATGTTTGCACACATGAGTACCCCATTGCCGGAGTGAAGTAAAACTTAGATGTGTAAGCCGTCATATTACTATACTACGACTGCATATCAGGGTGTCCACCCTCAGATGAAGGTGAAATTCAAGAACTTTTCCAGGACTTTCAAGGCCCTTTTTCAGTAAATTCAAGGACCTAGAACTGGGAAAAACCTTTGAAAACGGTACGGATTTGCCGTAAATAATTCACTTCATTGATAGATAGATAGATAGATAGATAGATAGATAGATAGATAGATAGATAGATAGATGGTTTATTGAACTTTAGAACTTACAGCCTCAGAAAATTTCACAGCTGAATTACGCTAAGTTTAACAGATATAAGATATTAAGAATATTTGCTATGAGCCCTATTTGCATTTAAAAATTAAAAAATCAAATCAACTATCTAAAATGTATATTAGAATTGCGCATGATAAAACTGTCATTAAGTCTGTTCGTTTTACACACAGGAAGTTCAAAATTTCTATGATTCCTTAAAAAATGATCGTCGGTATTTAATGGCGGGAGGAGGTCGTATAAATTATGATGTGAGTTGCTGGCTATTTCGTTAAACAACTTCGTTGTTAATTTTTGTCTTCGATCGTTCAGTGACAAAATGTTCTTGGTCTCCAAGACATCTTTGTAGTGCATATCAGGAAAAAATATGCGAAAAGCACGTTTTTGAAGTTTTTCTAAATCATCGGACAGGTACTGCGGCAGCGAGTTATGGAATACTTATATTGTAACCTTTATTGGACAGTAAAACAAGACATACCAAACGGCACGAGTGCAAACGGGACTCGAAGTCCCATGCGAGGCACTCTACCTTTTTACAAATTGATTAAATTACAAAAATTATTGTTACGATTACTATACTACAACTAAAATATACATATGCCAATTGTTTGAAGCTCATACATATTAAATGTGGTTGGTTTAAATAAAGTGATTAAAATGCTACAAAAAAAACCCAGCCAATACTGCGTTATACCTAGAATATCAGAAAACAATTACAGAAATACTCAAGCAACAAGCATATGTTTACTTTAGAAACTATTAGTTATATTAAGACCTATGACACGAACAACTGCGACATAAAGACCAGGTACATGGCATATCTACATTATAACTATTTTCTAATAACTGCATGTACGTATGTTCTTGACAAAAAAGATTTAAACAAAGTTAGACTGCGAAGGTCTGCAGGACAAGCTATTTTACACACATAATTCCAGAGAGGGACAATACGGTTAAAGAAGGACGACTGGAAAGCACTTGTTTTACACGACGGAACTTTAAGAACGAGAGAAGGATTTTCACAGTTACGAGTACGATTATGACTAACAAACGACACAAAATTAGAAATATTTAAATCGTAACATCCATTTAGCAACTTAAAGAAAAATGTCAAATCCTTGATTTCTCTGTCATATGCCAACGGGAGAAGATTTAACATCTGCAATCGATTCCTATATGTGATGTCCCGCGTTTGGAGGATCCATCTTGTGGCGCGTCTTTGTACTCTCTCCAACAGCGTTTTGTTGTTATACTGCGATGGTGACCAGACTTCTGTAGCGTAACATAGCTGGGATTTTATCTGGGAAAGATACAATGTGCGCCGAACATTGCAAACTGTTAGGAGGGGACATGTTCTTCGTAGTAGACCCAGCATTACATTGGCCTTGCTAACAATCCGCGATATATGCGTGTTCCAACAGAGGTTACTTGTCAAAGTGATCCCGAGATCAACTTCACTGTCCACGCGTTTCAAATCTGCAGAACTAAGATGGTAATTGGCGATGAGCGGCCTTCTACGGCGGGAGATTGTCATTATTTTGCACTTAGAGGTGTTGAAAGTGATGTTTGAATCAACGCTCCAAACTCCAGCGCACGACAAGGCGGTCTGCAGGCAAGCACTATCCTCGTTAGACGTTATAGCCTTGTATAGCTTCGCGTCTTCAGCGTACAGTCCTGTTGATGTTGCTTGAGGGATTGCGTCAGGGAGATCATTAATGAACAGAAGGAAAAGCATGGGACCTAAAATGCTTCCTTGTGGGACGCCAGAGGTTACTGGGGACCATTCCGAAGCTACGCCTTCGACAACAACACGCTGTGTGCGCCCACATAGGTAGCTACTGAACCAGTCGTAAAGGTTTCCCGATATTCCATACATTCTAAGTTTCATTAGGAGAATGTTATGATCAACCGAATCGAAGGCCTTTGCGAAATCAAGGAAGATAACATCCGTCTGGATATTATTGTCGAGTAGTTGTCCGATTCGATGAAGACAGGGTACTTCGCGCACTTCGCACGCGTACTCGACAACTGGACGAATACAGATGATATAAAACAGGACCAGATCGTTGGGTGGCAATTTGGCACGTTTTAATTGTCTTGGAAAATATAGCCGTGTTGATACCTTTTTACAAGTATTCGAAATATGAGTGTTCCATTTGAGACCATTAGAGATGGTAAGGCCCAGTAGTTTTGTAGATGTTACGACCTCGACTTTGTTAGGCCTAACAAATACTTTGTTAGGCCTAGAAAAGCTTATCCGGAGCTCTTTGCATTTGGTTTCTTTTAATTGGAGGCCATCTGCAATTGACTTTCTGGCAAATTCGTCTACATAATTTTGGATTAAACTTGAGTAATTTCTACCAACGGACTCAGACATAGTTGAGTCATCAACCTACTTCCAGAGATCGTCAACACCAGATACATTTAGATCGTTTATCATTATTACGAAGAGCCAGGGGCCTAACTTCGTGCCTTGGGGGACACCTGCGGGTACATCACTCCACTCTGAGAAGCAGTCATTACACAGTTTCACTCTCTGTTTGCGGTTACTCAGGAAATCTAAAATCCAGTACATAATGGTTTTAGGAATGTTATATCTTGTAAGCTTCTCCGATAAAATGTTATGATCAATCAGATCAAAAGCTTTCCGAAAGTCAAACAACATAACGCGGGTAGTAGAACCATTTCCGTCTGTATTTTTGGTCCAGGTATGTAACATGGAGATGAGGGCATGTGTGGTGCAAGATTTAGGCACAGTACCAAACTGTCTCTTATCGATCCTTTCCATCACTGCTGGCTTCAGATAACGGTTCACAACGAAATCTTCCGCCAGTTTGGACAAAATTGGTGTAAGTGAGATAGGTCGCAAATGATTGTTAATATCTTGAATAGATTTTTCCTTTGGAATTGCGACTACGTCCGCCTCCTTCCATGAAGGGGGAAGGCAACATTTACGATAGGAGCAATTGAGGATATCCGTTACCGAAACGGCTAATAAGTCGGCATTTTCCTTCAGTAACCACGGAGGTATACCATCAGGGCCAACAGCTTTTTTTGGATTAAGTTTTGAAAGCTTTTCAAAGACGACATCGGACGACACGGTAAGTACAGTGTCTGTCAGCACACTTTCAGTGCAGGAACGACGATGAAGATCCAAGGAAAAAGGTGCGAATATGGACATTGGGGACAAGAAGGTATTGTTAATCTCGTTTGCTAAGACTTTCTTTACTGCACAGGAAGAACTATCATTAGGTCTTAAGGCTTTAACAATCTTATCAGAGTTTTCTGCAACTACTTTCATACCGCTGAGTTTTTTTACCTCGTTCCACCAAGCATTAGACTTACATTGTTTCAAATGTTGAACAGTGGTTTTGTAATATTTAGCTCGGCAGATTTTGCTCTGGCGATTGACTTGGTTCCTCAAACGTTTGAACTCCTCGATATTTCCCTGGTTGAGAGCTTTTTGACGATTTATAATAAGGCTCTTTAGTGTCGAGTTCAGCCAGGGCGGATCGTTAGATTTAATCTTTTTCCTTCGTAATGGGAGGACATAATCTAAGCCAGTTTTAACAATAGTTTCCAGAAGCGAGGCTTTTTCATCACAAGAATCAACTCTGCTAAGCATTTCTGGGATATCTACAAGCTCAAGATATTTACACATTGCAAGACGGGAACTAGGCCGCAAGTCCCTCGTTTTTACCGTAAGTTTTGACTTTTCTTGGATATTACGACGCTCGACTGGTCTCACCTCAATAGACATATGGTCTGATAACCCAAAGGGGGCACACTTAGTAGGTTGATCAAAGAATGCGTTAAGATTTGTTAAAACAATGTCAAGGGTATTGTTTCCGCGGGTTGGAAAATTGACAAGCTGTTTTAAATCATAGCCAGTTCTTAGACGTGAGGTATTAAGTTTATTAAAATCACCAAGGACAATAAAGCCACAATTAGGGAAACGCGATTCCATTATTGATAAGCAGTTTGATAGATAATTCAGCATAGCTGCATTTTCTGCACTTGGTGGGTGATACACTGTTCCAACAATCAAATTAGTAAATCCCCTCGGCAGTCTGGTTGGACGCATGTTAATCCATAATACTTCGAATAAGCTGTCAAATAATGCATCCAACACTGAAAATTATATGGTATCTTTAATATATATACAGACCCCGCCATGTTGACGTTCGCACCTGTCTCTGCGAATAAGGTTATATCCCTGTATGTCGACAACGTTGTCGTGAATGTGGCCCTGCAGCCAAGTCTCGACTAAACAAAGTCGTAATTTCCTCGGTATATGACGTCACGCACTTCGTCAATTTTCGGGGCCAGCGACATCACATTTGAAAGTAAAGCCTGGTTCACATTGATCGGCGATGTTCTACGATCCATTGTCTGTGAGCAACGAAGACGAAAATGCACAAAACATTTTATGCATCAATGACCACCGACAATGAGCATCGCCGATGTTTACGATCAATGTGAACCAGGCTTAAAAAGGCAGGAAGATATGCAAATTTTGACCTAATATTTGCGGTTCTGGCTGGGGTTCCTAAGGGGATTTCAATAAGATTATTCAGGTTTCTCGATCTATGTTTTTGAGTTATCTTAGTGTCAACAGAGGTGGTGGATATAACAGGAATATGCTTTGGTTCCGTATTTACTCGATAGTTATGGTGTAGCACGTGTGTTACGTTTCCGGTACATTCTGTGTGTGTCGTGACACGAAATTTAAATAGACTTGCCAGCCCGGTGGGCGACGTTTCCGGCCGTAACGGGAAAAAGAATTCGGGCGTTCTTCTACATGACTGTGAGATTCCTCGGCAGTTCGATTGATTGGAGAAGGTAGATCAATTAATGGTAGATTTCCCAACCAGTTTGGTGGTAGCGATACTATTTTTGATCGAATTTTATGGGCTTTGATTCTCTTAACATTAGACAAAGTGTTCGAAGGAACATTAGTATCAGTCACGACCAGTTACGTTTGATTATCTTTGAATCTGTCTATATTAACTGATGCAATTTCCGAAATTTCGCGATGGTTGTTAGAAGTAGGAGGCGTGTTGTTTTTGTTAATCTTTATTTCCCCTTTTTGTTTTGGTTTTAATGAATGCGTGCTTGAATTATCGTTATCGTTATTTACTTTATTACCAAACTTCTCTTTATTCCGCATTGTTCTATTCTGCCCTGCTCTGTTTTTCTCACCTTTTTTATGTATGGCTTTTGTCGTCGTCGTCGTCGTCGTCGTCGTTGGCTTGAATTGTTTGATGCTTTGTGTTTCTGATTTATTGTTTTCCAAATCTGATGTAGCATTATCATTTCCTGGTGGTGACACGCTTTGAGGAATTTCATTGTTTATTTCAGCCTGCATAAAAACCGGAAGGAAGAGCTTGTTCGCGACTAACCATACTGTTCTCTAACAAAATGGAGATTTGGCCGCTTAAATTAGCCTCCCGAGAGTGTTCTTTTTTCGGTTTAGAGGCGCTATAGAAAGACTTGTCAATAAAGGCCTCGAGTTCCTTTATAGTAGAAGTATTTGGACTTA
>CACRXK020003656.1:12743-35140 GCA_902702795.2 Paramuricea clavata | reverse complement strand
CCCCGAACGAAAATATGAAAATCTGTCTCTGGTAAAAAGATTATTTACTCTGTTGCAGGTTTTGTTGAGTAACTGCACTCTGATATCATTTATGGTTGCTAAGAATTCTGGTGACGTGGAAAAGATATTCATAGATAAATCCCTGTGTGGCAAACTCACAGACAAAATTAATGCAGGTGGGCTCTGTGTGAGGTACATTTCATTTTCCTGTTGGGTGGAACATAGTCTTTCAAAACATGGTTTGGAAACTCCTCTAAAGTCTTCGTTCTAACTTTTTGTTCGCGTCTATGCACATTGTATTTCAGTATAATGAACGAATCATCCAATAGCAACGTTTCAGTCAGTCATTCAACTATGCTATTTAAATATTAATAAACCTAAAACAATGGATGTGCACGGTGTAAGGTACGACTCAACATAAACACACAGCTCATTATAACCGCTTTGAAGTTTACTGACTTTCCAGACCATGTCTCGAAAGACTATGGGTGGAAGCAACGATCAGTCACGATAAACTATGTTTTGCTGTAGGTGTCTGGGCTGAGGATTTCATGTTGCTGTCATTTTGTGATAAGTCAAAAATCTGTTGTATCAACTTTGCTCGCAAGCTACCAACAGATTTCAGGAAGCTTGAGAAATTAGCAGCGTTAGAACCCAAGGTGCGTCTTTAGCCAAGGTGACTTCCTTTCTGAGAACATGTATTCACCATTAAGCTGCCATAACTATTTTTTCAGATTAGTTTTATTGACCTGCCTGGTCAAGTGGGGGGAAGGCTGAATCGTTGCCTGAGCTTGAACACAAGTAAAGACATGGTCTCTATATGGTGGTCATTAGCGAGTGAGGAGGCCTGGCCTTGGTCCCCTGTGGCTGGAGATAGAGCAAGAGCCAACGTAATTCTCATTGGTGTAAAGGGGTAAGAATTAGTCCCTGCACTGAGGACCAACAATTTGAAGTTTAGACAGTGAGAATTTATCGCAAAGGACGTGTATTTCAAGACCACTGTCTACACTGAGAACCAACAATTTGAAGTTTAGACTAGTGAGAATCTGCCACAAAGGACGTGTATTTCAAGACCACTACCTACACTGAGAACCAACAGTTTGAAGTTTAGACTGGTGAGAATCTACCACTGACAAAGGACGTGTATTTCAAGACCACTACCTACACTGAGAACCAACAGTTTGAACGTATGATATATTGTATGGCTAGTAAGAGTCTGTCACAAGGGGGGGGGGGGGTGTAATTGGAACTAAAGTTTTGGAAAACCGGTTTTATGTTAACCAAGATAATAAATTTGTTTTAGCGGGAAATTTGACGTGTTGGCTTATTTACGTACGGAATGCGATCCAATACACGCCGCATTCAGGTAAAATGTGTTCAATTCAATCTGCAATATCCCGTTGCCTGATTATAATTTCACCTCAGTCACGTGTGAGAAGAGTGCTTCCAGTTTGACTTTACCAAACATTGGTTTTCTCCGAGAACTCGGGTTTCCTCCTGTAGTAACACTGGATCAATAAGAGATAATCCTTGCTGGACCGGCCTCTACTTTAAGGGAGAACAGTTTAGAACTGATGCAACTATCCAGTATAAATAAAGTTGGTTTAGTTTAGGTTTCCTCCTGTAGTAACACTGGATCAATAAGAGATGATCCAACGCCTCTCAATTTATTTTTTTTAGTTGTCAAAACCCACATCACATTCTTACAATTGAATCCACACCAAAGAATGAAGGAGATAATACGATCGATAGTTGTGTTTACGAATTTTACAAGAATGGCGTAAGGAAACTAGTTATAAGTTCGTGGAGTCCAGCGTAGATAAATGATGGAAAGATAAAACTCCGTCAGTTGAAACGTCGAAATTTTTTTATCTTTTCAAAACTGTTCAGACACAAACCGCTGTAGCTTATTCTCAGAGGTTTACGTACAAAAATAGCGGATTGATATGACTATTCCTTTTAATTTTAGGTGAAACGAGTTAGTGCAACGTCTATTTCATTGCAAGGTATAAACATTTTATCGCAAACTTCTCAACGGTAAGAAGTGGTTTAATAAAACGACATAAATTGTCATTGCAGCTGCCGTTTCATGTGTGGCTTGGAATAATGCAGAGGACAAACTTTTACTGGGCTGTAAAGACAAGAGTTTGGTAAGCTGTTATGCCATTGGTGGATCTTGGTAACCGTTACCGCCAGAAGATGCTGGTGAACATCAGAAATCTTCACACTTGTAGCAGATGGCAAATTCAATCAACTACATCTTTCAATTATATTTATTTCCAACCAAACACGAGACTACTAAATATAATGAAAAGAATGAACATCGTTTCCTCACTCTGATAACTGCAGGTTCACCATCATCTGCTGCGCGATAGTGCTTAAAAAAACCTCCCATGACATGATAGAGTATTTGAAATCGACTGTTGGTTTTGTTTTCCTAGGTTGTGTACGATTGTCATAGACTGGTGACACAAAGAAGAAATATACCTTTTGTATGTATTGTTAGTTTATTCTTTGAACTTTATAAATTGAAATAATTGATGCCAATGTGAACAAGCTGTCCAGGACAGCCGGGTTGGGTCACAGAGGTTTCACTTAAAATGTCTTAAATTTCATGTTCCTAGGTTCCATCTGAAATAACTTGGCATCCAGCCGGTTCAGTTGTCTTTATTTTTAGTCTACAAGGCGATATCCAGGTACTAGGCAGTGTTAGTCGTACTACAATAGTTTGTGGGGAGAAAAAGAACATTCATTGGAACATTGCTTTTTGTAGGTTTTTGATATGGCGTTGGCACCAGTTCTCCTCCAACTTGCTGGCGAAGATCAAAATGAATCGCGAATTTTCCGAATGTCCGAATATTTTAGGTCAGTTTTGAAGGTAACAGTTTAGAACTGATTATCACTGGATCAATAAGAGATGATCCTTACTGGACAATTAGGGAGAACAGTTTATAACTGATAGAGCTATCCAGTGTAAATAAAGTTAGTTTAGATCAGGTTTCCTCCTGTAGTAACACTGGATCAATAAGAGATGATCCTTACTGGACCTCTAGGAAGAACAGTTTAGAACTGATAGAGCTATTGTCACGTGTAAATAAAGTTAGTTTAGTTCAAGTTTCCTCCTGTAGCAACACTGGATCAATAAGAGATAATCCTTACTGGACCTCTAGGAAGAACAGTTTAGAACTGATAGAGCTGTACAGTATAAATAAAGTTAGCTTAGTTTAGGTTTCCTCCTGTAGTAGCACTCGATCAGTAAGAGATGATTCTTACTAGACCTCTAGGAAGAACAGTTTAGAACTAATAGAGCTATCCAGTATAAATAAAGTTAGTTTAATTTAGGTTTCCTCCTGTAGTAACACTGGATCAATAAGAGATGACCCTTACTGGACCTCTAGGAAGAACGGAAAACAATTTAGAACTGATAGAGCTAGTTATCCAGTATAAATATTCATGTTTCACTGGCTATGTGTAATTTGCCTTTCAGAGATATTAAACTGTCCCATGCAGTATGGTCATGTGACAGCCCTCTCAATTATGTAAGTGACGGTGACGTGGCTTGCAGTGATAATATGTTCATGGTGTTTCAAGATGGGTAAGGAACATCGTCAAGTACTCAGTGTTTTTGAGAAACCATGCTATAATTGTGATCAACCTCTGTTGAAAAAAAACTTGGAGGTGTAAACCAGTCGTCTTGTATATTCTTGTTTTCAATATAGAGGCTTGCTGTGTAACTTCAGGATAGAGCTGGGCTCACTGACTCTTGGTCGCATTGGACCTCGAGAAATTATTGAAGAATACATTAAACACAACCAAGCTGAACAAGCTGTGAATTTCGTCAACAGTATAAACTGGAATGATGATGGCAGTTCTTGCTTTGCGTGTCTCTCTGCTGTGATGAATTATTTATTGAAGTTTCCACTGACTGATAAGAGGGAAGGTTAGTCTTGGGGTTTGGCCGTACAGTTGTTAGTTCCTGTGCATAATTTCACTTTTCTGACGCGGATTTAATTGCTGCAATGTGCTGTTGTCCCATTATAATTTCACCTTAGTGAGAAGAGCTCTTTCACTCTGCCAACACTGTAGGTTTTCGCTAGGTCTTTAGGTTTCCTCCTGTAGTAACACTGGAACAATAAGAGATGACCCTTACTGGACCTCTAGGAAGAACAGTTTAGAACTGATAGAACTATCCAGTATCAATAAAGTTTGTTTAGTTCAGGTTTCCTCCTGTAGTAACACTGAATCAATAAGAGATGATCCTTACAGGATTCTAAGAAGAACAGTTTGCAAGAGCTATCCAGTATAAATAAAGTTAGTTTAGTTTAGGTTTCCTCCTGTGGTAACACTGGATAACCTTACTGGACCTCAAGGGAGAACAGTTTAGAACTGATATAATAAAGCTATCCAGTACAAATAAGGTTAGTTTCTTACTTATCTAGGTTTACTGGAAGAAACTTTGGGCTGTTTCTACACACCTTCCAGGCCGATCAACGATGTAGTTGTTCTCCAGTATCGTGAACCATTAAGTCGGTGGTCGAGAAGATTTTTCTACCATCTACTGAGGTAATCCTCAATCATTTTGAGCCCTTCATTTACTTAGGAGAATATTAGGTTGTCATGGTTGACAGCACCCAATAGTTACTTGAAAATACTCAGGTCTTCCCTTTCGTTGCTCCTAATGTTCGTATCGTTCTAGGTATAAAAAGTTTCAGAAAGCGTTCATGCTTGCGGTTGATATTGGGGCTGCTGACTTATTTATGGTAACTATGTTGTTTCTGGCGATGGTGATGGTGCTGATGGTGATTAAGTGATCATGATTGTGGTGATGATGGTGATGATGATGGTGATGATGGTGGTGATGTTGATGATGATGATGATGATGGTGGTGATGATGATGGTGGTGATGATGATGATAATGGTTGACGCTGTCATTGCGGCTGTTCATTGGTATTGTTGTCATAAATTATAATCGCATTCTTCAATTGTTATTCTAGGATATTCATTTTGTAGCGCTGGACGCAGGAAATATTGCACTAGCGGAGAACGCGAAAAATAAAGCCTTAGAAATTGACAGTGAGCTTCTGTCAACTGGTAAGTTTGTCTGATAATAATTTTATCTCGGTCCTATGCGAGAAGAATGCTTCCAGTTTGACTCTACCAACCATCTCATGTTTCCTCTTGGTACTCTGGTTTCCTTCTGTGGTACCACTGGACAGATAACCGATCACTAAACCTGGAACAGTTTAAAACTGATATATCCAGTATAAATAAAGTTTAAAATTTTTAGCATAGTCAATTCTGAGAGTACGGGGAAGGCTTCACTCTAAACATTTCAAGAGAAATATTTCGTTTTGTAGAAACAGACAGTTCTTCGGGTGTCGAAGATGATGACTGTATCTCAATTGAAGAAGAGAATAACAGAGTTGAAAATGGTTCTTTGAACAGAGCAGGATTGAATATTCTGGCTAACCAGTTCGAAAACGGAAATAACACGCACGATTTTGTAGAACAGAATGCAGTCACTGGTCAAAGTGAAGTTGCCGAAGTGAATGGCGAAGCAGAGTTACCAGAAAACCAACAAAACAGTGCCATGGTTTTGCCTCTAAATACGAACATCACACAAAATCCTAACGTCTGGGTCCGTGCGAATATTCTGGCTAACCAATATGAAGACGGAAATACCACGCAAGATTTTGTAGAACAGAATGCAACCACTGGTCAAAGTGAAGTTGCCGAAGTGAATGGCGAAGCAGAGTTACCAGAAAACCAACAAAACAGCACTACGGTTTTGCCTCTAAATACGAACATCACACAAGATCCTGACGTCTGGGCCCGTGCGAATAATATTGGTTAGTGTACATACTGACCCGTTTAAAGGATGATTTGCACTACACAACGTTTTGGCTGAACCTGTTACATGCAACCTGCTTGCAACTTCAGGTTGTACTGAGTAAATCAAGCATACTGTGTTGTCATGGGTGACTTTTGTGTTGATTCGCACAGTACAACTCAAATTGTGAGCAGGTTGCATGCGACAGTTTTAGGCAAAAGTTGTGAGTGTAAATTGGCCTGTGACCGTGGTTAAATTCCTGCCATTTGATGTTGGGGAATTTCAGGCATGTCCTGGGGAATTCCTAGTTCGCTGGTGTTCACAGTAAGAAGAGTTATGATTTTTTTTCTATGTTGGTATTATGTACTCAGGTGAATATGATGTTTGTGGTGTTACTCTGAGTGTAACCTGACCGCGTAGCTCAGTTGGCAGAGCATTGGGCTAGTATCCAAAGGTCGTAGGTTCGATTCCCACTGTGGCCAGGCATATTTTTCAAGCCTGTCCGGTGTGGATATACACTCAGAGTAACATCACAAACATTAACTAAGAAGAGTTATCAACCACAATGCGTTTTGACCCGTCTCTAGTAGACAGAACCATTGCTCACTTTATATAATCATAATATTTTCTTTTCTAGAATTGGAAACAACAGAAAACGATGGAGAAGAAGTAATATATCTTTAATTTTTCCAGCAGTAGGATTCTTCTTAAAGTCACAAAGTAAAATCAATTAACGCAAGTCCTAAAGCATCCCAACTGAGCTGAGATGACGGAATTGAAAGTGCTTACAATTAGCAATGTAAATATCATTAAAATCCTCTATTTATTCGTTCTTAAAAGATGGCAATGTTTTGACTAATGTCTTTAATCATTTCTCCAGTCAATTCTTTCACTGCTGAAGTATCACTCGTTTCAAAGCCACATGATATTTCCGACATTTCATTCAGATCATTTTCAAATTCATTTTCAGAACTATCATCCCCTTCTTCTTCTGCTATTCCTTGCTCACATTGTTCTATGGAGGTCCCGTCGTCGAAATTTGTTTCCACTTCCATGGCCTCATCATTCATTTGATTCAACGTTTGATTCTGCAACGGTTCTTCGCCGATAAATGCTCCAAATTTATAATTATGGGCGAAAGATGGCGGGCATTGTTTCCAGACGGAGCTGTCTTCATCTGACTCAGTTAAACTTGCCTCTACTTTTTTAGCAACGAGTGGAAAATGTTGTTGTAGAGTTTCCAAATCTGTATTTTCGTTGTCTGTCAATTTAGTTAAGCTTTTGTCATTGTTCAAAGTAATTTTAATGGCGGAAAACTTATAAAGTTTGGCCTTCATGCTTTCTGAAGTTTCAAGGTTATCAATGATTAATTGCAGAAAACGTTGGCTGTTTGCAGAGGGGTTTTGTAGGCAGACCTCTAACAAGGCTAAATAGTCGAGTTCTACCTTAAGTTTCCATTGTTTTTTCTCAATATTCTTTTTACTGCAGTTGCAAAGAATATAATAAACCAAACAGGAATGGTAATGGGCCAGTAGTTTATTTCTGAAGTTTTGTTCAAGTTTGTGAGCTCTCCTAACAAGGAATGAAACAAAATTTGATAAGAACTGCTCATTTGTTTTGTGCAATGCTTTGAGAAGCGGGCTCAGCCACTGCCGAAGATCTTTTGGTAACTCGAACAAAATTTCTCTTGTTTTAATTGCGGCAGATTTAGGAAATATTCCTTGAAGGGTTTCAGTGGAAGGGAACAGCAATCCTTGTTCTCCAAATGACAAGTCCAGCAATGATTGCCTGGAAAATGTAATAATTGAAATATTTCAGATCAAATGAGAGTTGTTGATTGGGTCTTTTCAGGTGGTCGGTTGGCCAAAAACTTCATGTACACAACAAAAAACTCCCAGCCTGTAACAACAATATTTTGTTGCCCATATTGTTCCTGGTTGTTAAGAATATTGTTCAGGCTGAACAATATGGGCAGCAAAATATTGTTCAGGCCTGTTTTCAAACAACATTGTTACAGGCTGGGCATTTTTTGCAGTGTAGAAGTAAAAATAGGTACGCATTGCGTACAAAAAACACCGATTCATTTTAATTTTAGAATACCTACTGTATAATATTTTTAATAAGTTGTTGTGGTTTGTGCCTGAACTACAAGAAAAGGATTAAAAACACATCAAATATATACTCCTATTATATGAACTTACCACATATCAAATTCACCAACTAGATCAGCAATTTCTTGGGCGAGTTTTCCATTCTTTGTTTTCTTTGCTGTTTTCTTTGTTGTTTTCTTGTCGTGCTTAACACTTTCATAGAGTTTAGCATACTTTCCAAGAAGCGTGAGCAATGTCTGATATCGTTCATGAAACTCAGCAATCTGTGATTCCCAGTAGCGGTCTCGTAGCCAATTCAACGCAAACTTACACCCGACCCTAAGCACTTCCAAGGACGGCAAGCTCGCATGTGTGGCCTCGTGACGCAGATCAACTAGCCAATCTGGTAGTCCAATTTCATCAGCAATAGATTGAACTGATCTAGCATAGGCTCCCTTCTGTTCCATGTCGACCATCCCATTTACAAATCGAACGATTGCCATTGCCATGGTATGACGAACCACATATGGCTTAACAAGAGATCTGACATCCTCCATGCCTGCCGCAATTAGACTTGCAGTCGCTTCTACAGCCAATGGCAGTTTAGTTCCGCTGCGACTTTTCCAAGCTTCTACTCTCTGGAGACCTTTCGTCTGCTGTTCAATGTTATCAAAGTTGTAGAGGTATTGGTAGGTTTCCAGCCATTCCTCACGACATGACCAAGGCACAATTCGCAACATGTTAATGCTTAAACGATAATTAACAATTAAGTTAGCTAGTTGGCAAAACAAATACTAAAGGCGAATCAAAGCTCATTTGGCGGGGGCATGCACGGTCCTTAGGATTGAAGAAGCTGTTCATAGTGATGCAACTTTAATCAGCTAACAGATATTTATACTGCCATTTCATTCACATAACTCAAATGCTTGGTTACCTTTGTTACTATAAATTATAGGAATGTTAAAATCATGAAACAAAATAATGAAATGGGTGAAAACTGTCAGTCTGTCATGAACATGTTTTAGCTGATTAGATCTCTAATGTAAAATTTTCATTCTAATTCTTAATAGAGGATGCCCACACCCAAGTTCATTAAAAATATCTGATATATTTAATACCACAAAAATCAAAAAGTACCTTGTAAATTTTAGGATTTCTCAAAATAGGAATTTTGTATAGCGAATGAGGAAATTTAAAGATCGCTCAAAGGAATTTTTTCCATCAATTTTATTTCCATTATTATTTTTAGTTTTTACACGTTTCTTGTTAATTTTAAGCCACTATATAGTGTAATGGATGGAATTTTCTACAGAAGAATCAGAGATTTCAGTTTTTGTGCGATATTTCTTTTAAATATATTTTGTTTTGTAGAAGTATAAAATTAGAGTTTATTGAATGAGGAATTTTTTGATGATGGAAACACGCCGCAAACTCGCGGAGACTGCTGGGGCTTTTTTACGCGAGTTCGAAATTTTCTGCAGGAAATAAAATTTTATCTTCGAATTTTGCTCAAAAATCACTCATTTTCTGAGCTAAGAAAACGGTCGATGGACAGCGACGATGAACACGAACGCCGACCTCGCGGGAGAGATAAATTTCGTCGAGAAAGAAGCGACTATCAGGAAAGAAACGAGGGACGAAGAGATAACAGATCCGGTGGCGGAGGAGGGGGAAACAGGCGAGATGACTCGTGGCAAGATAATCGGCGGGGAAGACAACAGCAGTGGGATAATAATCAAAGAAGGAATAGGGATAACTATGGGGGAGGTGGGGGAAGGCATCATGAAGGGGGTGGGCCCCCAATGAAAAGACAACGAAGAGATTGGTATGTGTATAAATGATATAAATGTGTGTTTTGGTCGCCATGAATATTTAATTAGATGTCCTTTGCAACATGCACGTGTTTTTTTTATTTTTGACACTGATCTCAAACACACTGGATAGTTAGTCATTGCAGGAAGTAATCTGATTTTAGTGATTACTGAAGTCACTGAGCAGCATGAGTTATATGCATGATATATAATTGCAGCTACACTAGGGGTTACCATTAAATGCATACATGATGTTTTTATACATAGATGCATGCCAACATGGGTATCACTGTAGACCAGTGTGGAAAATTTGCATTGCACCATATCAGGCAGTGGCAGAAATTCACTTTTGGGGGCAAAGCCTCCTAAATTTCCGACAAAACTTTCAAATTTCCGACATACACCCCCCCCCCCATTTGCACTTGAAAAGACTGTTTTTAACCCTCTTTTAGGTCAAAAGGGGGGGGCGGCTGCCCCCTCACCCCCAAGATTTCCGCCACTGCTATCGGGTGTGCAATTTTTATGCTTCCAGGGCTTGAAATAACAGCCGATCAATGATCGGCAAGACATGGCTTATATGATCAGTGGAAAAGCAGGGTTTCTAACCTGAAAAAGCAGGGAATGTCATAACTGCTGATCACCATGATTGGGAACTTAGGGAACGTTATTTCAAACCCTGTACTTTCTGTATATTTACAATATGTGTGAAATCTCGGGGGCACAATTTCCAA
Organism: Paramuricea clavata; assembly: GCA_902702795.2. Lineage (NCBI taxonomy): Eukaryota > Metazoa > Cnidaria > Anthozoa > Malacalcyonacea > Plexauridae > Paramuricea > Paramuricea clavata. The sequence continues at coordinate 24,678 of CACRXK020003656.1, read as the reverse complement.
CGTTTCTATAAAACAAGACCATGATGACTGATTGTGCATTTGTGGTGTTTTAGGGATAATCAGGGATATAATAATCAGCAGCAGGGTGGTGATTATGGTGGATACAACAATCAAGCAACAAACCAATGGGGATCGTCAGTGGATAACCAGCAACAGTCGTTTAATAACCAACAGTATGTTTATCAGTGAATATAGACTTTAGGGATGGCTGGATCTCTAGGGAAAGCAGAGTAGGGTTGATGCAGCTAAAATTGTCTGGCATTAGAGAGAGTAAAATAATGTGCGCCGGGGTGCATTCAGTAGTGTAGCCAGTCCGACGATTTAGTCCCACTATGCAAACATTTTTGTGTTCATTGACTGTGAGAACAATCAATTTCTAAAGAAATGAATAATGATAATAATTTTGAATTTGCAAAGCGGAACTAAATTGTCGGGCTGGCTACGCCACTAGGTGCATTGGAACTTAATGGTTAGCCAATTGAGTGCCAGCATTCTCCTCTTGACAAGTAAAATTGTCTGGTGTTAGACAGAGTAGAATAATAAAGCAACTTAAAGTGTTAACAATCTTTACAGACAAACAGAGACGAACACTGGTCCAGCGATGTTGACCTTTAAACAGTTCCTGAGCTCTCAAGCTGATGACATCGAAGACATGGAAGCTGTGCGTAAATATCAAGAATATAAACTTGAGTTTCGTAAGACGCAAATTGCTGACTTCTTCACTGCGCACAAAGAGGAGGAATGGTATGTATATGTAGAAATATGTTTTGATTGTTACAGCAAACAAAATTATATAGCAAACAAGGCTTTTCCCTCGGGAGTGCGTCAATATGCCAGCAATGCGTGAAATTCTAGGCTCGTCAGAAATTATGCGTGCAAAATTTAATTTTGAATGACATTTGTGGCAATAATCATGGTGAAATTGCTCTGAAATGCTTTAAAAAATAATGCAGAAGACAATTAAAACCATCAATGGCCACCAATGAAAATCAACACAAAATTCAAGGCCCACTAATGCCGTTTTGTTCTAAATGGTGCCGCTTCTACTTTCTTTTAAATTGTTAATAAATTTCAAGCAGCGTTATTTTGCTTAGAGATTCTTTGTCTATGTTTTTTTCTGATTTGGAAAGCTAATCATATTTCATTAATAGGAATAGTTGGTCCATATGCATGACGTGTTTATGTGATAGTACCAATTGTGTTATTAATCATATTTTATATATCTTTCTTTATTCTTTGCATTCTGCATATTGTTTATTCTAGCTTTATAATGCTGACGCCCACTATCTTTACTTTTATTAATGTAGTCTTTGTAGCCCAATTTGGTTTTGGCAACTTCAAGATTTTCCGAAGTGTTTTTATGTCTGTGCATGAGGGGAAAATCCCTAAATATATTGAAAATTATTTGATCAAATGCCAAATACACAAAGGCTATGTACATCAACTATGTTGTCATTTAAAAAGTGCATCTTTACTCACTGATTGGCAAGGTTTAAATCATTGCCATTGTTACTGCATGTTTAATGCAACATTTTCCCTGGAGACGGCAGGCTTATAGTATGTTGATCATCAGCAGTAAGTTGTTATAATGTAAAGAGTATTATTTGTGTCACTGTTTGTAACCACTCTTGTTAAGAACTTGTTGAATGTAACGATTTGTAAAAACAATCGCTGAATAAGCTGCCATGGTTTGTGTTTGAACTACCTGAAAATATTAGGGCATAAAAAAATACCTGTGGTTCCCGGTTTCATAATTTGCAAAAAAATTAGGGTCAGTAGGTCGGAAATAAAATTTTTTTTGAATATTTTTTTCATGGTTTTTTCAATAATTAGTGTGACAACAGCCACCATTTTGGCAGCCCGCAACCACCTGGAGAAAATAGGGTAGCATGGCAGAAAAAAATAGGGTCGGTCGGGTACCACAGGTACCTTTTTTAGGCCTAGTTGAGACACCAACCACAACAGCTTACTTTATCAGTTGCTACTGTTAGCAGTTTTTCGTGGATAAAAACTTTCGCAGGTTCCTAAAGACGTAGTTAATAAAATATGTGAAACAATGTTATTTAGGTTTCGTAACAAGTATCACCCCGGCGAGGCTCTTGCTTATCAGAATAAACTAAACGATGCAGTTCGAAAACGAGCATCTGTGTTTGTTGATCTGCTGCAGTCAGGCTGGTTTGACAGGTTTACTCTGACTGCTGAACAAGGGGAAGAGATTACAAAGTTACTGGATGCAGGTTAGTGACGTCTTTAAAACTTACAGTTCAACAGCAACATTTTGGATGGTTTGCTATTTGATTTTTCCAAAACATTGAAACGTCGAAGGTCTCTTCTTGCCATGTTTGATGGAATGACATTTTCTCAAAGTTGTAAAATTTTTTTCCACCAGCGGTGATAAAGTTCGAGAGAGGGACAGATTTTGATTTGCAAGTTCTTGACGAGAATTACAAGGAAAGTGAACAAGCCAACACAGAAGGTCAAAACACTGATGGAACACAGCAAACTGAGGGTGCTGCTCAACCAGACACTTCTGTAGAGAAAAGTGTTAACCCTGTGTCTCCATCATCTGTCCCCTTACCCGAGACCCCCGCCCCTGCATCTGCTTCGGTTAAGCCAGCTGCCAGCGAAGGTGAAGCAGCCAAGCCTGAAGATAGCTCGGATCCTTCATCTGAACAAACAAAGATTAACGATGATCAGAAACCACAGAAAGACGGGCAAGATAAACCAGCCGATGGAAAGGTACGTGTCTGTGCTAGAATTGGAAATATAATTGGGTTCAAATGCCAAAACTCTGTTTTGAAATGCCAAAACTACCTTTTCAAATGCCAGAACTCCCTTTTCAAATGCCAAAACTCTGTTTTCAAATGCCAAAACTCTGTTTTCAAATGGCAAAACTCCCTTTTCAAATGGCAAAACTCCCTTTTCAATTGGCAAAACTCCCTTTTCAAATGGCAGAACTCCCTTTTCAAATGGCAAAACTCTCTTTTCAAATGCCAGAACTCCCTTTGAAATGCCAAAACTCCCTTTTCAAGTGGCAATTGAAAACGCCCTTTTCAAATGGCAAAATGCCCTTTTCAAATGGCAAAATGCCCTTTTCAAATGCCAAAACTCCCTTTTCAAATGCCAAAACTCTGTTTTCAAATGCCAAAACTCCCTTTTCAAAAGCCAAAACTCCCTTTACAAATGCCAAAACTCCCTTTTCAAAAGCCAAAACTCCCTTTACAAATGCCAAAACTCCCTTTACAAATGCCAAAACTCTGTTTTCAAAAGCCAAAACTACCATTTCAAAAGTCAGAACTCCGTTTTCAAATGCCAAAACTCTGTTTTCAAATGCCAAAACTCCCTTTTTCAAACGCTAAAATGCCAAAACTCTGTTTTCAAATGCCAGAACTCCCTTTTTCAAATGCTGTTTAATTGGTTCTATCACCTGTCAGTTTACAGATAAATCTTCTTTGCCTTCCATATAAATTTAGCCTGTAATTTAAGTTTCGTTTTTCAATTATCTTTGAAGCCTCGCAAGCGTCGGCACAGAGATGCTTATTACCGTGACGACAATGCTGAAAGCGAGAGCGAATCAGATTCTGAAACGGAACCCGCACCCCCCGGAGAAGAATCCGCGAAATCAGACGCTCAAGAGCGAGTCGCTGAAGAAAGTCTGCACCCCCCTGGAGTTGAACCCATCTCATCTGATGAAGTTCTGCCATCATCGAAGGACGGTGGGGAAGGTATTAAAAATGACGGGGGTGAAACATCTGATGCTGTAAAAAGTGAAAAGGCAGTTGAAAACGGGCAAGAGAAATTAGCTGGCAAGAGTGGAAGCGAACAGTCTGGTAACGAAGTAACTGACGTCACATCTCAAGACAGTTCTGAAGCAAAAGCTGAAGTTGCTGAAGCCAAAACTGAGGAAGCGTCAGGGAAATCAGAGGTATGGTTACAGAATGTGTCTAGTTACTCTAGTATGTAGCAACGCCAGCTTATTGCCTATGGAAATTATTTTCCAGGAACAATCAATACCACAGGCAAAAAGTAATGAACAAGACGAAGAGAAAGCCGAAAACATGTAAGTAATAACCAAGCAGTAAATTTATATGAACGAACTTAAAGCTCTGTTGCTCAACTGTTGCTAAACTGTTCCTCCAGGGACACTACAGAGAATGCGGAAAAGAAGGAAGAGGACGAAGAGGAGGATAGCGATGAGGACTCAGACGCAGAACCTGAAATAACGACACCACGAGCATTGCATTTGACTGTCTCGTTGTTTGTACGAAATGTTCCACCCAAGATATCTCACTATGATATCGACTCCGTAAGTACATGCTCAGAGATCGGGCAGATCGATCAACTAGTGAGAATGTTGCTAAACTCCACGTACACGCGTAAAAATCTTATAGCTTGTCACTGCTCAGAAGTCAGAATATGATCGTACTGCTTGTTCTAAGTTGTTGGCAAGTCTGGAACAAGTTGTCATCATCTTGTAACAGGGTTGATGAGGCCAACAAACTCGCAACTTGTTCCAACAAGTCTGATATCGTCAACACGTAACAAGTTGATGACAACAAGTTCGTAGCAACTTGTTACGAACAGCCTGTAGTAGTCTTGTTGGAACAACTTGTAACAAGTCTGATATCGTCTGCACGTAACAAGTTGATAACAACAAGTTCGTAGCAACTTGTTATGAACAGCCTGTAGTAGTCTTGTTGGAACAACTTGTAACAAGTCTGTTACCGTCATCAACCTTGTAACAAGGTGATAACAACTTGTTCCAGATTTACAGTGCGAATACATTCTGATATCGATTTGAACAACAATCTTGTTACAACTTGTTTGCAGATCTGTTTGTGTGTTTTTACGTGTGTACATCTTACAAATTGCTAGCTTGTCTACGGTCCCTTGCCAGTTGCCATTGGATTTATGGATAACTTCAATGGACCGATCCCCAATTAACCAAAATTTTGAACTCAACAAGTCTAGACAAAAATTTTGAACTCAACAAGTCTAGACAAAAATTTTATCACAGCTTGAAAGAGCATCACAAAATTAGTAATATTCCAAAGTTTCGTTGCGAAATGTTGTAAAATGCGGATAATATATCCTTGCGAAGTTTGCAATTTTCAGTCATTTTGTATTACAAACGGGAAATGGTTACCACTTCCGTGCGTAATACAAAATAACTGAAAATTACAAACTTCGCAGGGCTATATTATCCGCATTTTACAACATTTCGCAACGAAACTTTGGAATATTACTAATTTTGTGATCAAGCTGTGATGAAATTTTGTCTAGACTTGTTGAGTTCAAAATTTTGGTTAATTGGGAATTGGTCCATTCTGTTCTTTCGTTTCAATCTTTGAAATTTCATATTTTTCTAGCTCTGTGCTCGTTATCCAGGTTACATGAGAGTTGTGCTTTCTGATCCAGCACCTGACAAGAAGTAAGAACAGAATCCGTCAATTTTCTTCAACATTCGTTGACCTTTGAATGCGAAAATGTGTGATGTTAAGCTAACTTATATCTTTTTAGGTTCTCCCGTCGAGGCTGGATAACGTTTAAACCGGACGTGAATATTAAAGATATTTGCTGGTCTCTGAACAATGTTAAGGTACAGTTTCAATTTTAAATATTTTTTAATGGTTTATTCCCATATCCTGGCATTAATACAATAATTATGATATGTTTACATAAGTTCCATAAAAAGTTAAAATCTATATAATATACAAGTAATGAAGTTACCAAACGATATTTAGAAACTCACTCACTGAAGTTTAAAATTCCTTGCATCAGAGCATATTAATAAAAAATAAAATGAAAGAATAAAACCATTAATAAAGAATAAAAGTATGTTTGTACCTATTAGTACGACACTTTCATAGGGACAAACAGTCCCTATTTATATATATCTTTTTTAAAAAGGTAAATATGTAAGGAACATTTTGGTGTGAGAGAGACCGTGTGCAAATCACACTTTACTATTTGTTTCCAAACTTATTTGTTTCGTAGATTAAAGACGTGGAGCTCAATCCGATGGTGAACCGAGAACTTGCGAAGCGTGTACGAACCGTGTCGGGAGCGGCCGTGTTGAAAGGTTGGGTCGAGAGTGATATTACCATGGCAACAAGATTAATCTTACAACTTGATGAGAAGTTCAAAGTTTGGAAACACGAAGAGAAGTCGGAGGAGAAAAAAGTGGAAGCTCCTAAACAGGAGGAAACTACAGAAAAAGGAAATAAGGAAGAACAAAAAGTTGATGAAGTGAGTGGCTTGTTTTGTAAGCACAGCGGTTAGTGCATCTGTCTTCTAAATCTTCTTTCATCTCTGTGAATGAGATTGTATTCCAATATGCACTGGTCTGATTATAATTTCACCTCAGTCACATGTGAGAAGAGTGCTTCCAGTTTGACTCTACCAAACACCGCATGTTTTTTCCGGGATGGGAAGAACAATTTAAATCTGATAGAGCTATCCAGTATAAATAAAGTTAATTTAGTTTAGGTTTCCTTCTGTAGTAACACTGGACCAATAAGAGATGATCCTTACTTGACCTCTAGGAAGAACAGTTTAGAACTGATAGAGCTATCCAGTATAACTAAAGTTAGTTTAGTTTAGGTTTCCTTCTGTAGTAACACTGCATCAATAAGAGATGATCCTTACTTGACCTCTAGGAAGAACAGTTTAGAACTGATAGAGCTATCCAGTATAACTAAAGTTAGTTTAGTTTAGGTTTCCTTCTGTAGTAACACTGCATCAATAAGAGATGATCCTTACTTGACCTCTAGGAAGAACAGTTTAGAACTGATAGAGCTATCCAGTATAACTAAAGTTAGTTTAGTTTAGGTTTCCTCCTGTAGTAACACTGGATCAATAAGAAATGATCCTTACTGGACCTCTAGGAAGAACATATAGAATTGATAGAGTCATCCAGTATAAATAAAGTTAGTTTAGTTTAGGTTTCCTCCTGTAGTAACACTGGATCAATAAGAAATGATCCTTACTGGACCTCTAGGAAGAACAGTTTAGAACTGATAGGGCTATCCAGTATATATAAAGTTAGTTTAGTTTAGGTTTCCTCCTGTAGTAACACTGGATCAATAAGAGATGATCTTACTGGACCTCTAGGGAGAACAGTTTAGAACTGATAGAGCTATCCAGTATAAATAAAGTTAGTTTAGTTTAGGTTTCCTCCTGTAGTAACACTGGATCAATAAGAGATGATCCTTACTGGACCTCTAGGAAGAACAGTTTAGAACCGATAGAGCTATCCAGTATAAATAAAGTTAGGTTAGTTTAGGTTGCCTCTTGTAGTAACACTGGATCAATAAGAGATAATCCTTACTGGACCTCTAGGAAGAACAGTTTAGAACTGATAGAGCTATCCAGTATAAATAAAGTTAGTTTAGTTTAGGTTTCCTTCTGTAGTAACACTGGATCAATAAGAGATGATTCTTACTGGACCTCTAGGAAGAACAGTTTAGAACTGATAGAGCTATCCAGTATAAATAAAAGTTAGTTTAGTTTAGGTTTCCTCCTGTAGTAACACTGGATCAATAAGAGATGATCCTTACTGGACCTCTAGGAAGAACAGTTTAGTACTGATAGAGCTATCCAGTATAAATAAAGTTAGTTTAGTTTAGGTTTCCTCCTGTAGTAACACTGGATCAATAAGAGATGATCCTTACTGGACCTCTAGGAAGAACAGTTTAGAAGTGATAAAGCTATCTAGTATAAATAAATAAAGTTAGTTTAGTTTAGGTTTCCTCCTGTAGTAACACTAGATCAATAAGAGATGATCCTTACTAGACCTCTAGGAAGAACAGTTTAGAACTGATAGAGCTATCCAGTATAAATAAAGTTAGTTTAGTTTAGGTTTCCACAGTCCTGGTGTAACACTGGATCAATAAGTGATGATCCTTACTGGACCTCTAGGAAGAACAGTTTAGTACTGATAGAGCTATCCAATATAAATAAAGTTAGTTTAGTTTAGGTTTCCTCCTGTAGTAACACTGGATCAATAAGAGATGATCCTTACTGGACCTCTAGGAAGAACAGTTTAGTACTGATAGAGCTATCCAGTATAAATAAAGTTAGTTTAGTTTAGGTTTCCTCCTGTAGTAACACTGGATCAATAAGAGATGATCCTTACTGGACCTCTAGGAAGAACTTGAAAACATGTTCTCACCTGGTAAAACTTGTCATCATTGATGAGTAGAGAGGGCATATTTCGTAGAAATGTGAACATTTTCATGTGATCTGTAATTTCGAGAATTTTTGTTTCGTTGACGTAGAATATCGAGACAGCAAACCGGAACAAAATCTAGGACAAATACTTTGACCTTCAGTTAACGGGAAAAAGTCCTTTGCAATAAAGTGCTATCCAGTCAAGATTCAGAAAGTTCCATTGTCTGATCGGAAAGTTCCATTGTCTTTTTTCATTGTTTTGAAAATCCCAAACACGCAGTCGGAAACATAACCTCCGGAATACCAAGAACAACTATTAATACCTTGGTTCCTTCGTAAAGAAGAGCGTCCCAAATGCGCAGAACAATCTTGAAAAAGGTGATTGAATTTCATTAGCATTCTCTTCATTCCCGTTCAGTTCATGTTATTTTAGTTCGTGTTATAAACAGCAGAGTATATACAAACCTCAATCGGAACGCTGTCGACATATGCAGTTAAGAACCAATTGAACGTCACCAACGACAGATCGATACTAAAAGTACGGTTGTTTTATTGCACAAGTTATTTCACAGCTTAGACGAATACATCTGGAAGACTCAAAATAATTCTGTTAAACACTACGGGAGGAAAACTAAACACAAAATAGATGGTAAACGTACTTTAGTGTGTCCAAATGGTCAGTGACTTTCGGGATTTTTTCTGCCAGTAAATCTTTGAGCACTCTCTAAATGTGAGCAAGTTTAATTTGGTATACATATGCAGTTAAGTGTTATTTAATGATTAGTATAAACTAACCTGGTCTGCTTGAGAACCAACCAATGTCTGTGTGTAGTAAGCTATGGGCATTACATGCTCGACCAACGCGACGAGTGCCCTGTAATTTTGTTAAATCATAAATATACAAAGTAAGATAATTTCCGATAAAATTTGGACCCATAAAAGCAGATTTACACACACAACTTTTGCCTAAAACTGTCGCATGCAACCTGCTTACAACTTGAGTTGTACTGTGTAAATCAAGCACACAACTTACCTACGACAACATAAGCAAGTTGTATGCTTGACTTACACAGTACAACTCAAGTTGTAAGCAGGTTGCATGCGACAGTTTTAGGCAAAATTTGTGTTGTGTAAATCAGCCTTAAAGCTGTATTCTAAAAGTTCACTCACTCTGAAAGAGTGGAGGTTCAATCTGAGCTTCCCTTGAGTGTCAGTGCTGTTTTTGAATAGCTGGAGAGTCAGTGCCGTACCTTACTATGTGATTGCTCACCCTCCAGCTATTCAAAAACAGCATTGTCCATTGACACTCAAGAGAAGCTCAGAATGAACCTCCACTCTTTGAGTGTGGTGAGCTTGTAGAATACAGGAGAATGTTTCTTACCAAAACGATTCTTCTTCACTAAGGTACAAAAGTGCAATTGCAGCCAAACGATTGAGACCCTAGGAGACAAGATACTCATATAACTATTAATCCCAATGCCCTCGTTTTTATGTGGTTATTTCAAATAATTTATAAATAATTTAGAGTGAAATTGTTCTTACCTGACAGTAACCGATTTCTTTATTGTGTAAACTGAAAGCCAACAGAACGCGACGTAGTTGATCAATCTGGTAAAAGCAAGCAACATGGATCATATATCGGAATGGCAGGACAGCAGGTTCCATTCCAGCCAGAGTTCATATAGTTGCATTTCTCGCAACGGCTGCACGCGTAAAAACGCACAGCTTGTATCAAGTCTGCAAACAAGTTGTTACAAGTCTGTTCACAAGCTGTCAACAAGTTGTCTTCGCATTGTTTGTTCCCAGTTTGTTGTAACAAGTTTGAAACAAGCTGTTAACAACTTGTAACAAGCTTCATGGCACTATCAGCCTTGTTACAAGACTGTGCTAACAAGTTTGTTACAGCCATGATACAACAAAGATGTTACAAGGTTGTCAACACAAGGTTGTAACAATCTTGTTATATCAAGCATGTAACGGACTTGTCAGAACAACCTTGCAACAAGTCCGATAATTTCGACAAGGTTGTTACAAGTTGTCAACAAATTGTTCCAAACCTGTTGACAACTTGTGACAAGCATGGGATACATCCTGTTGACTTGTTGTAGCAAGTCTGCTAACAAGCCATCAACAAGTTGTGAGCGACAAGCTTGTAGCAACTTGATAAAATAACAGCATTGTTACAACTTGTTGACAAGCTTGCTACAAGTCTGTTGCGAACACGTGTTGTTGACAAGTTGTGAAATTTTACGTGTGTAAAATTTACATTCAAAATTTCCATCAACAAAAGCCTTGCTACTCACCCCATCCGCATTCTGTTTATCATAGTATTTATTATTGGGTAAAGTTCTCAACAAGTCCAGTCCAATTTGTTTCTCAGCCGGACAGAAAGAGTCTTTCTTTGAAGCGAGCAATCGTTTATAGTAACCAGACCCAGAGACGCGCTTCGTGCGTTTCACGTGACAGTTGACGCATTTCAACCATATTTTTGCACGCAGGTCATGAGGAACGCCGGCGCGGATCAGATTCTTTAATTCAGGCTATAGGGAATAGGTAGAGGATTGATACATATCCAAATATATATGGTATCGGTGGAGTTTAGTTAGCAACACAACAGAGGACGGTAAACGTCAAAAATGTTGAACTTATAGGAGTAAGAAAATGAAAGCCCCGTTTACACTACGCTCAATTTTTGGTACAGTACCACTTTTTGGTTCTTGGACTACCTAATGCACATATCAGCGTAAGATAAGGTTTATACCCCTGCCCCTATATCACACCTATATCAGTGTAAACTAAGGTTTTTACCCCTGCCCCTATGTGTAAAATAAAGTCTTCACACCTATATCAGTGTAGATATATATTGTTAATTCATAAACAATTACCCGATTACCTATATATACATGAACCTACGGTTACAGCCTCTGTAGCTCAGTTGGTTAGAGCGCTGCACCGGGTTCAACTCCTACCAGAGGACCTTGTGCTGCATTTTTCGCAGTCGTTCCTGGTTAGGTCTTAAAATGTATATATTCTCACTTGGATTCCAAACCCTAACATTCTAATACCTAAATACGTAGTCAAAAAACCAAAAAAGTGGTACGGGTACCAATTTTATCCGTGCCGTACCAAAAATTGAGCGTAGTGTAAACGGGGCTTACATCTCTCAATTCTATTTATTTGCCTCCAAATACAAGACTACTACTACATATTTCATCAAGACACGTGCAACTAAATGGTTTCTTACCGTTTTTTGAAATTCTTTATTTCTGTTTGCCATCATATAGTTCTCCCATTTTACTTCTAGGGAAGTCTTCCGAACATCATCACTTACGACACTTGCCTAAAAGTAAGGTTTTTATTTGTGATAGTTTCAAATAAAACAAACTAGCTTTTATATTTTACATATATCAAACGAGGATGAGAGTCGACAAAGCGAGAGTTTGCATGAGAGTTTTCTCAACTCTCATGCCCCGGTCAAACGAGAACAAGAGTTGCATGAGAGTTGAGAAGCGAGAGTTTGTATGAGAGTTTTCTCAACTCTCATGCCCCGGTCAAACTAGAACAAGAGTTACATGAGAGTTGGTGAGAGTTGAGAAGCAAGAGTTTGCATGACAGTTTTCTCAACTCTCACGGCCTGGTCAAACGAGAACAAGAGTTGCATGAGAGTTGATGAGAGTTGAGAGTTTGTATAAGAGTTTTCTCTACTCTCATGGCCCTGTCAAACGACAACAAGATTTGGGCACCACCCCCCCCCCCCCCCAAT
>CACRXK020003656.1:0-12723 GCA_902702795.2 Paramuricea clavata | reverse complement strand
CCCCAATTTTAGAATATTGCACTATTCAGAAAGGTTACAAGCCTAGGGCCGTCCCAACAGGGGGGGGTGTAACATGCGACTGAGATGATCATTAGAAGACTCCATATTAAAACGTTTCTTACTTTTCTGTTCAATTTATCAGCGACAGCGGCCAAGGCATCATCATCACCTCGATCTAACTTCGTGTAGAAACCATACTGATCGAATGCAGCGTTACTAGAACAAGTAAAATACAAAGTATTTGTCTACTGGCTATTAAATTTTCCACAGAGATCATACATAAACCACGACAGCTTAGACATGGAATGTTTGCAGTAATACCTCCCCTCTTCGTTTTTCTTCGTCTGAGATTCAATTTCTATCGCTTCGTCCACAAGCTGTGAAATGATTTCCTCAGGAAGAACTCCCGTCTGACCGTCTAATGGTAAACACAGTGGAATCAAAATATATACTGTAACATTGCATTGGGCAAAAATGAAGATTTCAGATTGAGCAAAGTCTTTGAAGCAAAGAACTTCTAATACTGGAAGCAAAGAACTTCTAATTCTTTGAAGCAAAGAACTTCTAAATCTGGAAGCAAAGAACTTCTAATTCTAAGTCTTACCTTTGACAGGGGCATTGACTTGTTGGACAAGAAAATAAAACTTGCTTTTTATTTTACACAAATTGGCTTCTTGCGTTTGATTTTTGCTGCAGGAAAAAAGAAAACAATGCACCCTGGTTATAGATACAGGTTGATTGACCCTATCAAAGTTTCTGTGATCACAGTAGGAATTTTGAAAACGTAAATTTTAATTTTTGAAGAATTTGTAAGAAATGTTTGAGGAAACTGAACCAGCGTTTAACATTGAGTCAGTTCAGTGGTGTAACTGGCAGGTGTCCAGAGATGGTGGGCCCCCACGCCTGGGGGTGGTGGTGGCGGGGGGAGGGGGGTGCAGCAAAAATGACCATAACATTTTTGCTAGTACATTGGGCAAATTACCCCGAGCCTCAGTTATAGAGGGCCCGAAAATTTTCAAGGGTAGCCCCCAAAAGCAGGAATTGGTGAAATTATGAAATTTGGACCGCTCGCTTGTTTGGGGAAAAATAGGGCCCCCACTTAAAAATTTGACGGGGGTCTCCGGAGGTTGCGTTACGCCACTGATTCAGTTTCCTCAAACATTTCTTACAAATCCTTCAAAACTTAGAATTTACCTAGGCAAAATTCCTACTGTGATCACAGAAACTTTGATAGTGTAAACCATACCTTAACTCTTTGAATCTTTGAACGTATACAAGCATTAATTAACAATTATTCGCCGAAGGCGAGGTGATTATCGGTGAATAAAAACCGAGACGAAGTCGAGGTTTTTATTCACGATAATCACCGAGCCTGAGGTGAATAATTGTTTTAGTATAATTTCATAGGTGATTATTTGGGAAAAAATAAGAAAATACACATTTCTTCGTCATTTAATTGACAAAACGGCTTCGGCCGCCATTTTGAAAATCGCTTAGGTGATTATCGCGTAATAATCACCTCAACGGCAACCAATCAGCGTGGAGAATTTTCAATAATCACCTATGTAATTATACTAAAGGTTATTATCAAACCAGTGTTGTAGATAGTGGGGACCAGAAATTGGATTATCAACAAAACTTACATTATATGACTTCGGATTCTCTCCGTATCATTTTTCCTCAGTTTATTCAATTCCACAACTTCACTGTTCAGGAAACTATTTTGAGCAATGTACGCCCGCAAAGCTTCCTAAAAACAAATTATTTTCTGTCATGGAAACGTCCAATAAAACAACACAACAAGGTTGAAACTTTGTCTTCGCTCGAAACGTCGAAGTTCTCCTTCTATTTTTCAAGCAGTTGAATTCCTAGCAAAAATTGTATAGACGAGCCTTCAAAGGGAATAATTCCCGCATACACCCACCCAGGCTTTTAGCCAGGATCCTAAAAGAGGGCGTCCAATTTTGGTACCACGATACATCTACAGTTAAGGGGGTGGAAAGGTCGAGAAAACGTTCCTCTGGAAAACCTTCGAAGTTTACGTTACTTCATGTCAGTATCTGCTCCTAGTTCGGTCGAGATTTTTCAAACACACTTGGCTTTGTGAGTACTGACTTTGTGCCGCTATGCTTCTTTACTTAATTTATTAAATTAACTATATGACATTTTCATTCAGTCAGGTACACCATCAAATTGATCAAAATGTCAAATTAATGTATAATAATAATGACAAGCTATTTTGTTTCAGATATATTAAACTTAGGGAAATCATTGAAAATAATTTCCCTTTTCCCACAGAATTTGGGCGTCCAAAGGCGTCCATTTTTTGTTCTATGGGCGTCCCAGGACGCCCTTCTGGCCAAAAGCCTGCACACACCTTAAGTTTTTCAACTTTTTCCTCGTCAGATTCGATAGCCTCGATGTGATGCAGGAATGATCGATAAGATTCGCCACTACTACACGTACAAATAGACCACATTGTTATATATCAGATTTCCGAACTGAGTATGTAATATATGATAAACGAACTATGGTGGCCTACCTGCCTAAACTTGAAAATGCATTATTTCTGTCGTGAGGTGGTGTAAGTTCTGATTCGGAAGAAGCTTGTGATTTCTTTCGTTTGTTTGTTTCTTCTGAAATGGATACTGTAGCAAGCTGAAAGAACCATTGGATAGTATTAGTTACACACTACTGCATGGACCTCTATAGGAAGAACAGTTTAGAACTGATAGAGCTATCCAGTATAAATAAAGTTAGTTTAGTTTAGGTTTCCTCCTGTAGTAACACTGGATCAATAAGAGATGACTCTTACTGGACCTCTAGAGAGAACAGTTTAGAACTGATAGAGCTATCCAGTATAAATAAAGTTAGTTATTAGTTTAGGTTTCCTCCTGTAGTAACACTGGATCAATAAGAGATGATCCTTCCTGGACCTCTAGGGAGAACAGTTTAGAACTGATAGAGCTATCCAGTATAAATAAAGTTAGTTTAGACAAACCTCTTTTGTAGTTTTCATAACAATTTCATCTTTACTCGAGATCACTTCCCTTAACATCGCAATCTCTTTTTCATAGTTTGCAAGTTGTTCATTTTGCTCTCTGAAATTGAAAACAACGATCGGAGCTGGGTTAGAATTAGTGTTTGTATTATGTTAGGGTTAAAACAAGTGTTGGGACACCATATATAAATTAGGGCTCAATATACAAAATATAATTGCTCAGCTTACCTTAATCGTTTCTCCAGCTGAAAACAAGAATATAATGAATATTACTACAGATGAAATGCGATTTAAACATGGTTGAGATGATTTGTTCTACACTTGCAGACTGACTGTCGAAAGTTTGTAGAATAGTCCAAAAACTCGATAGTACGATATGTCGGTAGCAAAGTTGGTTATTGTGTGTATGCCCTTCTGCAAATATAGGATAATTACCTTTTTAATGTACAGTTGATTATCTCCATGGTTGTTAGGTGTCGTCGAGTTTTCCACACCTTCACTGGAGTAAGAAAATAAAAGTTGTACTAAACTCTTTTCTGAACTAATCAATTATTATCAAATTGTCATTTCCATACTTAGTGTTCTTTTCTAATACTGTTTCCCTG
Organism: Paramuricea clavata; assembly: GCA_902702795.2. Classification (NCBI taxonomy): domain Eukaryota; kingdom Metazoa; phylum Cnidaria; class Anthozoa; order Malacalcyonacea; family Plexauridae; genus Paramuricea; species Paramuricea clavata. Next base: position 9,117 of record CACRXK020003656.1, on the reverse strand, counting down.
GAAGACAAAAAATAGAAATAAATACATCATACAAGGTACACTTTAGGTAAACAGCATAAGATTAAATATCTATAAATTTTTGCTGCGATTTCTAGCACAATTTTCTTTTTCTGATGCATCAGTGAACAAGCATGTCCTGAATATATGGAATTGAGTACCGGTATAATGTACGCAGACCTATAAGTTTATAATTTACTGGTAATTTACCTGATAAACTCATTGAGAGAAAATACGCGTTCTCCTTCGGCTTTTGCATACCTTTTAAAGGAAAATTCTGATAATTTCCGATGTTACTGGAGTAATCTGTACATGAATACGTAATGAAAATCCAGCCTCCTTTTTGCCAGATGTAATTGTGTAATAAAGTTGAAGTATTGTTTGTTCAAACTAAACTTACTCATTCACTTCCTCGAGCTTTTCCTGACAAACCCCAAGTTGTTGACTTAACTAAACAAGACAGAAACAAAATTATTTAATCTTCAATGGGTTATTCCAGCTATAGACTACATTTTGATCAAGGCAAGAACAACGAAATCCAACACCACAGCTGGAAAGAGCGTCTTAGAATGAGTAAAACTGCAAAGATTGGTTGTTAAATGTCCTAAAATGAAGGAAATATAGCCCTGTGAAGTTCGCAAATTTTGTATATATTTGCATTACGAGCGGTAAAAATAACCACTCAGCTCAAAAATGGTTATTTTCCCGCTCGTAATGTGTATATATATATACAAAATTTGCGAACTTCACAGGGCTATATTTTCCTCATTTTACAACAATTCGCAACCAAACTTTTTGCTCATTTTAAGATGCTCTTTCCAGCTATGGTAATGGATTTCGTTCTAGATCAAACTTTCATCTGTATATTAGCTGGAATTATCCATTGAAAAGTACAATATATATATATATATATATATAGTGGGAATTTAGTGCACCTCACCTTTCGGCATTGTGTACACGCGGGTTGTGTCTTATCAACTGAAGCACTTGCACTACCACGCACTGAAAATCTCCTAAAAGAAGATTTAGTATTCAATGACAGTGTCAAAACTTGTGACTTAAAACTATCACAATGTTAGGCTACATACTTTCTAGCAATAGTTGAACGTTTGTTTGCTGATTCGTCTGACATTGATGAACTAAAATGAGAAACGTTTTAGTGAAAAACAACCAGTGGAAAATGTTTTTAGTTGTATATTTATAGTTATAGAAAGTTCTATGCAGCTACTGTAGGTATAGTCAAGTATTGGCTTCAAATGTTACAAACAGTTAAGAGTGGCAAGTCTCGCTCGTGTTCCACTGCTAACTCTCAATGACTCTCGTCAAATTTTGACGAGTTGAGAGTTTTTTGCTATGTGGAGTAATATGCAGTCATCTCACATCAACTCTCATGCAACTCTTGTTCTTGTTTGACCAGGCCACACAGAGCTGAGAAAAATTTCACACAAATTCTCACTAGCCAACTCTCATCCTCGTTTGACCCCCTAGGGTTTCAGGGGATGAACAAGTTTTTCCTACCTTCTTTGTAATGTGTCTGGTTGACTCTGTTCTGTTGAATCCACGAACATAGTATGTCGTTTACTAAAGAGAAAATTCAGGGAATTCCATTGTGTGAAAAGTGATCCTACTGTACAATATTTCATGTTTGAATTTAACATATTTTTTCATATATTTGCCCAAATTTGGTGGATTTTTCCTGGCCGCATTTGCCCGAATTTAATTTGTTTTCCAAACTCCCCCATCTCATACACCCATGGTTGTCTTGACTGATAAATTCAGAACACTTCATACTTTGCAAGATTTTTGAACATTCCACCAAATCTTCCGTCTGGTGATCTTTTAGCTGCATCTTCTCCAACCGTCTCAGGTGCAGGAATCGAATCAAAGATCTGATCATCTGAAAATGAAATACAGGTATCTCAAATCCCCTGATAATACCAAATTAGAGAAATCAAGAAGCCAATAAATGACACACAGAAACAACATACCATCTTCTTTCATGTTCTCTGAGACAACAGTTGCAATCAGACCAGGCGACTCCGAGGGTTCTGGGACAGTCTAAATTACATACATAATAGAGTGGATCAGATTTTGACTTTCACGACTTTGACTTGATTAAGATTGTGAGAGGATTAAGACTGTGAGATCGAGATTAAGACTGTGCGAGGATTAAGACTGTGAGATCGAGATTAAGACTGTGAGAGGATTAAGACTGTGAGAAGATTAAGACTGTGAGATCGAGATTAAGACTGTGAGAGGATTAAGACTGTGAGATCGAGATTAAGACTGTGAGATCGAGATTAAGACTGTGAGAGGATTAAGACTGTGAGAGGATTAAGACTGTGAGAGGATTAAGACTGTGAGAGGATAAAAACTTTCACTTGCATGATTAACCCATTGAGTGCCAGCACTCTCTCCCTGACGAGTAAAATCGTCTGGTGTTACAAATTAGACAGAGTAAAATAATAAAGTAGGGCTCATCTGGGCACATTGCCACTTAAAGGGTTAACAGCGTGCATCATGGGCATCTCTCCCACTGACAAGTAAAATCATCTGGTGTTAGACAGAGTAAAAGACTGTGAGAGGATTAAGACTGTGAGAGGATGGATTAAGACTGTGAGAGGATTAAGATTTAAGACTGAGTGTCTCAAACTCTAATCCTGAATCAAATCTGAACCTCGCTAATTATAACAATTGAACTTCAAAAATCCATTAAAAACAATAAAACATTAATAAAAGTGTTCAATAAAAATCCATCCATACTTCTGCACCGGTGTGACAGAGAGCAGTTAATTTCTTGCTGTATTCTCGTCTTCTTCCCTGAAAAGATCATATTGTTTCAAATAATTCAATGAAAGAAACTGACTTTATTAAAACTCTATCAATATGAAAGTATTTTTGCACTCATTATTAACCTGGAGCTGTTGTAACCAATAAAGAGCTGTCTGTTGGTCTTGAGCTTGCAAATGATACACCCTGTTTGCTATGCTAAAATTGAAGGCATATTACAATGAGTTACCCACAAGACTACAACCATATGTAGCAATTAATGTTTCCATTAGAAATTAATTACCAGATATCAAACTGATCCATTCGTCCAGATGATATGTTCATTGCAAATGTGGCTTCACTAATATTTATGTGACTGCAAAATATGGCAATTAATATAAAATTATTAAATACTTTTTTAATGAAAACGCATTAAGGCTAGATTATGTAATTAGGACCAGATTAACCCATTGAGTTGCATTGCACCCTGATGCACCCTACTTTAGTATTTTACTCTGTCTAACGCCAGATGATTTTACTCGTCAATTAAGGGGAGAGCGCTGGCGCTTAATGAGTTAACTGGCCTATCTGCCCATGTGTCTAGTTAACTGGCCTATCTGCCCATGTGTCTAGTTAACCCATTGAGTTGCATTGCACCCTGATGCACCCTACTTTAGTATTTTACTCTGTCTAACGCCAGACGATTTTACTCGTCAAGGGGAGAGCGCTGGCGCTTAATGGGTTAACCCATTGCACATCAGCACTCTCCCCTTGATGAGTAAAATTACCTGCTGTTAGTAAACTAGTAAAGTAGCATGCATTAGGGTACAATGCAACTTAATCCTTTAAGTGGCAATGTGCCCAGATGCGCCCTACTTTGTTACTTTACTCTGTCTAACGCCAAACGATTTTACTTGTCAAGGGGAGAGTGCTGCCACTCAATGGGTTAATGAGTTAAGAAACATGTTTTTGTTTCGCTTTATGTATACGAGATAGCTTACCCCAGAGCTGTCGTGTCATCTGGATTTCTGTAATAATATAACAAACAACTACGGGCTTGAAAAACAAACCTAAAGAAAGACAGACATGTATATGGATTCCTGAAGAAAGTATAACATAGAATTTTAAAATTCAAACCCAAGAAATCTTTAGCTGCAAATCAGCTACATAATCAAAAATTAACAAATCAAAAGTTAAAATACCATCGCTTCTTCCAAGTCTTTATAATGCCTTTCTCTAATTAAAATAAAATCATAAACTTTATTCACATGCTGTGATTGCAAAAATACTTGGACAGCTAAATCTAGGATGCACACATGTAGATTGATTTTCTGGGTGTGCACCCCCAAAAATATTTTGCACCCCCTCAGAAAGTTTTCCCACCCCAGAAACTTAAATGTTTCGGATTAAAATGACAGTATTGCGATTGAAATAAGGATTTTGAACTAAATAAGACCAAAATATTACCCAGGCGTAAAAAAAAAATACCTGTGGTTCCAGTTTCATATCGTGAAAAAATTAGGGTCGGTAGGTCGGAAATTTTTTTTTTTTTAAATATTTTTTTCATGGTTTTGGCGTTTTTTTGCTGGGCGATTTGCAGTAGAGTCCCGACATCAATGTCAACTAGAGATGCGTATTTCCTATGGACGAATTTAGGCAATTTGGTTCAATAATTAGTGTGACAACAGACGCCATTTTGGCACGCTGTATGAGCAGCCCGCAACCACCTGGAGAAAATAGGGTCGCACGGTCAATCACGTTGAAAAAATAATAGGGTCGGCAGAAAAAAATAGGGTCGGTCGGGAACCGGAACCACAGGTATTTTTTTTTATGCCCCACTGGCAACAGTGCCTGGCAGACCCCTCCTAGCTGCACCTTGCTTTGTTGCGTTACATGCCCCTTGCTCACCCACACCACCACCTCACTCACCCACAGCATCCCCTTGCTCATCCACACCACCCCCTCTCTCACCAACACCACCCCCTCGCTCACCCACACCACCCCCAGGGAGAAATCTGAAAATCTGTCTATGTGCACATATTTATAAATTGTATAGTCAATGAACTGCCATACCTCCCAACTTTCCCAGAAAACCACAAAGCTTTGTTTTTGATGAATCCTAAAATAAAATCTCCCAATTAGGCCAATGAAAATTGATATCATGTTTCTCGTCCCTGCTCGCATGGGATTTATCTGCCACACAAAAATTTTTCATTATTCATTATTTTTGAAAAATAGGCTTAACAAAACACCAAATTGATCTCCAGATCAAAGTCTTATTGCTGCATTCCGCAAGCGCAACTCAAATTGTATCTTTCTAAAGATATTACTCGCCAGAATGCCTCTATTTTTCATGTCAACCCTGGTATTAAATTAAAATGAATTATACACCGATTTATTTCAGATTTTTATGAGGTTTTTTACTGGGTCTAGGAAATTATTGACAAGCAGAATTCAAATACAAAAAATAATGAAAAATGAAAAAATCCCGCTCCAAATTTTTGAAAATTGTGGACGAGAAAAATGATATCAATTTTCATTGGCCTTAGATGTGTTAATGCAAATTTCTAGCTAGCATTTCTAAAGCTTACAATATAAGATTGAAAACTATGAATATAAATCAGAATATGAATAATTAATTTATGAATAATTAATTAAATTATTGTTGCGTGCAATGATCTATCGATAATTACACACTTGCCAAATGTCAAGTGCATATTTGAAACATATATTGCCAAATATTGGTACATAAATAACATAAATACCGGCACAAAAATACAAGAATTTTGTGTATGCCAGCTATGTAAATATAAACTAACATTTGACAATAACTAACGCTAGTTTACTAAAGGATTCATTGTTATAAAAGTACGCTGCAACGTTGCAAATTGCAACACTGTTATTATTATCAAAATTATTTTGAATAAACCCATACTATTCAAAGACACAAATAAACAGATTCATAAAGAACGACCAGTTCTATACGGAGCTATTTAAGAGTTTGTATAATTGTATACATCAATTGTCGAAGAAGCAAAGCACGTACAGTAATGCATCCCAAAATAGCAAATGAGCAATGGTTTAGAATTTCGACTATTTTCATGATCTAGTTTCAAAAATTATTATACCTTGATTTTCGTGGCATTTTCATCGGCATTTTCTGCATCATCCATATTTGTAGATTCTTCTTGCAATTGCCCGTCAGAAGGAGGCGTCCCTAGCTGTACTTCTGGAGGTACAACTAGTTCTTCCCATGCTTCGCTCTGAGGTGTCAAATCTGTAGCCATTTTGCCCGTCTTCCTTCAGCTTCACTTCCGCAACCGGGGAATTTTGGTTGGGGATTAATCTCGTATAGAGGTAAAATACCCGAGGGTGTTAACTCCTGGTAAACTTTACCGTAGGGGGTAAGTGTTCCTGTAGGTAGTGGTATGTGATTGACAACTCTCAGAGTCTCAGCCAGACCGAGTCAGAGTGACCACAGCGAAGCAACTCTCATCCAGAATAAGCTTTCCTTGATAGGGATGCAAAAATATAAGGAGAATTTCGACGTTTCGAGCGAAGGCCCTTTAATTACCAGACATTGTTTGAGAATCTCGGACGGTTTGTGCCAAGTGTCACCTGTGTAGGTAGTGGCAATAATGAGAAAGCTTCGGATAGGGATTTAACTACCTGAAAAATACAAGGAGAAGACGAAGGGTCTTCGCTCGGAACGTCGAAGTTCTCCTTGTATTTTTCAGGTAGTTGTATCCCTATGCAAAACTTTCTTAGACGACACTGTTTGAACCCAAACAGTACAGGTTTGCTTCTGGTATACTCTGGTTTAAATGGTTTCCTTCTGTAGTAACACGGGAAGATTAAGAAAACAACTTACGGTACATGTAGAGAGAAACAGCTTAATCATAACTGAAAGAGCCAGTTGATATACAGGGTGTATCAAAAAAAACTGAACAGATTTGAAATTGCTCTCAATTTCGCAAAACACCTATTTGTATCTGTTTTTATATATATATAGCTTCTTTGGGTACTTATAATGTAAAATAATGAAAAAAATTTCTCGAACTCAAATTTTGTAAACCAGGGGGGTGTGTCCTTCCCAACAAACTAAAAATGGCTCGCGCACAAAATATAAAAGCTGTAATCATATTTTAAGTTAATAGATTGAAAATTTATCGGGTTTTAATTACTGTACAAAATTTCAGACAATTTGGTTTAGTTTAAGCCCTTTAACTATTCATTTTGTTCTAAAAATTCAGCCTTTCGCATGCTTAATTAATGCCTTTACCTAATTTGCATATTGCTGACATATGCAAATTAGGCAAATGCATTAATTAAGCATGCAAATAGCTGATTTTTCGGGAAAATTGTAACTTTGCGTGAATAGTTAAGGGGCTTAAACTAAACCAAATTGTCTGAAATTGTGTACAGTAATTAAAATCCGGACAAATTTTCCATCTGTTATCTCAAAATATGATTGCAGTATATATATATATATATATATATATATATATATATATATATATATATATATATATATATATATATATATATATATATATATATATATATACAGTTAATTCAATAAAGGTTGTCCGTTGCAAACCTTAAACTCTAAAACCTTAAACCTTAAACTCTAAGCGCGCAAATAATAATAATGTTTTATTCGTACTCACAAGAAGGAAAGAAAATTAGTTGTTTACATATGTTGTATATATAAGTTAGAGCACTGGCTGCACAAAATAACCATAAGGGCTAGAAAGAGGGTGCAGCCAATAAGGACTGGGGAAAATATAAATATAAAACTAGCTCACAGAACAGCTGTCTCCAGTAGAATATATACGTTGGAGAGAGCTGCACGCAAAATAACCTCATTACAATGTTCATATTTACATCAAATAATAAAGTTAATTCTTGTTACAATTCTCAATATTTCTGGATCATTTCAATTTTTATTCTCTTTTTGAATTGCAAGAGAGAGAGAGATTTGACATTCTCGTCTAGAGAATTCCAGATTTTAACACCTTGGAATCTTATATTAAAGATACCATAATTGGTTCTAGTTTTTGGTAAATAGTATGATTGTTTAACGGCAAGTTTTGTACTATAATTAGAAGCCTCATGGACCGGAATATAAAACTGACCAAAGGCCACCGGTAATAAGTTGTTATGGAATTTGTACATAAATTTGGCAAGATGGAAAGAAACAAGATCAGGCAATTTCATGATATTCAATCTTTTAAATAAGGGACTTGAGTGTTCATCGTATTTTGCAAATGTAATTATTCGTATAGCTTTTTTTTGTAAGATATACAAGTGTTGTAGAGTAGAGGGGTATGTATTACCCCAAATAGTTATTCCATAAATCAAGAACGGGTAAATCAATGCATAATAAAGATTTACAAGAATTTGCTCACAAACATGGTAGCGTAATTTGGAAAGGATCCCAATACTTCTTTTAATTTTCTTTGCAATGTAAATTGTTTGACTTTTCCAGTTAAGATTAGAATCTATGTAGATTCCCAAATATTTAATACAAAGTTCTTGTTTTAGTTCTTTTCCATTCAAATATAATTTGAAATTTGAGGATATTTTCTTTTGTGGAGGATGGAAAATAACGAAATTTGACTTTTCAATATTCAGAGAAATGCGATTTGAGCACAACCATATGTGTACATTATTTAGCTCATTATTCAAGTCATTTTGTAATGTAAGCAAGTTTTTGTGTTTATAGAAAAGATTTGAATCGTCTGCAAATAAATGAAAATCTAAAAGTTTTGAGCAACAATTGAAGTCATTTACATATAACAGGAACAGCAATGGTCCCAGTACCGATCCTTGGGGGATACCACAAGATAGTGTTAGTTGATCTGATGATACATTATTCAAAAAGACAAATTGTTTTCGATTACTAAGATAGGAAGCAAGCCAATCTTTTGCTATCCCTCTAATTCCATAATGCTCAAGTTTCATAATCAGAATTTCATGATTAACTGTATCGAATGCCTTACTAAAATCCAAAAATACACCACATGAAAATTGGCACTCTTCAATTGCTTTTTGAATTTTATCAACAATACACAAAATCGCAGAATCAGTCGAATATCCTGTACGAAATCCAAACTGCTTGTTGTAAAGAATATTATTTTTGTTAAGAAAGACTATTAATCTATTAAACATTAGTTTTTCTAGAAGTTTATTAAAAACCGACAGAAGAGAAATAGGTCGATAATTATTTAAATTAGTAGACAGACCTTTCTTGAATACAGGTATTACTTTTGCCAGCTTAAATCTCTCAGGAACAATTCCTGTTACGATGGACTCATTAAAAACTGTTTCCAGGGGTGTTGCTATAAC
>CACRXK020003655.1:2397-35146 GCA_902702795.2 Paramuricea clavata | reverse complement strand
CCCCCCCCCCCCCCCCCCCCCCTTTACTGCAGATGTATCGTTATACCAAAATTGGACGTCCTCTTTCAGGACCTTGGCTAAAAGCCTGTCAGTTGAGCTACAGGATATCTGTTTGTTAAAATGTATAATTTGTGAGAATCAAGCAAGCACATTTCCTGTCATATAGTGTTGAAACATTAATGACGTCCATAACATCCACGTTCATGATCCCAATGGAAAAGCAAGTGTTAATAATGCAAGGAGGAGAGGCACTGGATCCGAGTCATCGTATTTGTAATTACTCAAGTGCAGGAACAGTAAGTAATTATTATTAACTACTAACTAGTTACCACAATCTAACCTGATTGTAGTATGGAAATTGTACATTAGGTTATACTGTTAGTATTGAAGATTTTATATGTGATCAGAATATCATTTCCATAGACATAGCATTGATTTCATATGATCCTTATATATATGCATTTCTTGATGACTTTCTTTATTTTGTAGGAACAAAACCCAATATTTCTATTCAGCAAAACAACCATTGAATCACCAATGCCACCTTCGCCAAGTTTGAATTTAGGATCAGGTAGATTTTAAAATCATTTACGTATTTCTCGATTTTGCAAGAATCCCTGTTGTGGGCATATTTACAAAATGGTTTTGGGAGCATTGTGCATGCTTATTTTGGAACATTAGTGACACAGTGGTTGGTGCATGTGCCTTTATATTTGCGACTAAGTCCTGTTTCATGTATAATAAAGTTGATTAGAATTTTGCCTCCGTTGCATTTCAAGAGAATAGAGTGTTTCCAGTTTGACTTTACTAACCGTCCAAGGTTTTCTCTGAGTATTCTGATTTCCTCATTTACTTACAATGAACAATTAGGATGGGACTTATACTGGACTTCTAGTGTTTAGAACTGATATATCCAGTATTATTAGAATGACAAAATTCCCGGATGCTGCATGATTGGTTGAGAGGAGTACAATTATTTCATTAATTGTACTGCAGCTGTACAATTAATGATTTTCCAAAAACAAACAAAATGGCGGAAAGGTATTTAAACACAAATGAAATTGCCGTAGAGGAACTTAAAACAAAAGAACTAAATGAAAATATACGAACAAAAGCACCAAATTTTGGTTGATAGTCTGGCAGGACTGGGCTTTGGCGAGAGAATATGATGTTGACATTGAGAATTATCCAATTTTGTCATGCTAATAATAAACAAGTAACCGGCGGCTCGTCCAATTTTGGCAAAATTTCCAAACACCACTCGTACTATTAATCCCTAATTGTACTTGCCATCGCATGATTACCTATACTAATTGACGTTAGATTAGTTTATACTTTGAAGCAATACCTTTACAATACTACAGGTAGTTAGTACTGCTTTTTATTTATTTAGAAACATCACTTAAAGAAGAAGTGGAAAGGTCACTGCAATTACCTCCAACGTATGAAACTCTTGTTGCCAGGGCAAAGTTAGCAATGGTATGCCAAGCAAGTACTGTGCATAGAGATTGCTCACAAAATTTGCCTGCCAGTATGCATGGACATACAGTACCTCATATCATCTTATAATAATATAAGATTTTTGTCAAGACCAAATTTCTCCTCATATCTTCTTCTATTATTTTTTCACTGACATCACGTGCACTTTTACTAGGTCGTTTGTTATGTATAAATTCAGTCAACTTTATATAAAATTTTATAGTTTTTCACCATTAGAATTGTACGTAAAACTTAATCCGACAATGGCATACACTGTACCTGTACATCGTGATAAAAAGATGATGAATACATATATCATGATTAAATGTCGAAAATTATATTAAAACCATTACGTACGTGATCGCATACAAATTTTATTTCAATTGAAACTTATGAACAAACATTAGCCATAAATTGTACTGTTTTATATAGACAGTTTAACTTTAAAATATTTGTAATTACAATCTTTTTAGTATATTACACCTTTACTCTATAAAAGACACAAGCAGTCAGTATATCTTTGAAGGTCCTCCAGTTAACCTATATCCTGCAATATTCTTGTTCCATTTACTTGTATAGAGATTCCAAGATATGGGTTCTGAGTTACTACAGAGTTGTGTTACTCTTATTAACGAGCAGCATCTCCAGAGACAAGGTTGGCTAGCTGTGGTTGCTAACTTGGAAAATATAGCAAGGTATTAATTATATGGACTGTATAGTCTGTATATTATTATATTATTACGGTTTTAAAATGTCCTGAATGAGCTATTTCTCTGTGATACGTGCCAATCCTTCTCGTTTGATGTAAAGATTATTGCAATCAGGCCTCGAAATAAGTGCCGGTCACCGGTCACTGACCGGTAAAATTTCACAGTTTGACCGGCAAATATCGTCGCCTGACCGGCGCATGATAAAAGCGTACGTTCAAAAATGGAGCAGATTATTGATTTTCAAGTTTCCAAAGAAGTGTATGTCCGTCTTGAGCGCAGGCTAATAAGGGCGGCGAAGTGACACATTTTGTCGTACAGATACGATATACAGTACCGCAAGCATTGTGCCTAAGGGACCGGTCAGTATTTATGGTGGGGGGTGGCACCGAAGAGAAATGTTTTTCGTGGTAGAAATTTTGTTGACCCAACCATTAAAAAGTCAAAAAATTGATTACCCAACCTCAAATATAAATTGAAAAATAATTACCCACCCCTGGCCAAAAACTTTACAAAAGGATACCATTCAGTTGTCACACATGTCTTTTACCACTTCTATGACATGAGTTTGATAACGGCTTGTGAAATTTTCTGCAGTCTAAAGTTTCATGTTGCACTTTCTTTGGAAACACCATTTGTTTTGCCAAAATGATCAAGATAGTGACTCTGATTGATTCACGTATTGTATTGACAAATGACTGTTGACATTGCTTTTCAGTCTCCAATATTTCAGTGCATGGGTCATGCTTTGGAAATGACAATAAATTTTGATTACCCAAACCTTCAGTTGTTTTGTTTTTCATTTACCCAACCTTTTACTTACTCAAAATTTTGTTTACCCAACCTTTTTCTCTTCGGTGCCACCCCCCCGCCATAAATAATGACCGGTCCCTAAGGGCTGTTTTCCAGTTACGCGTTTTTCACGTGCGACAGAAAAGTTTAAATCTTTCATATTAGTGCAAATAACCCAACAAATACACATTAAATCATACACAAAACTGAATGCTGTCCTTTATAAATTTAGTTATTTCATGAGTAGGATGTAAAGCCGACTGACGACTGGACTAGATTTCAAGTCCGCGCAATCAAGTTCAGTTCGAATTGGAAGATTTGAGATACTGTACATGCATGCACACACCGGAACAAGTATATATATAGAATAAGCTAAATTGAACTTCAAGGGAAAATTGTTTGCCTAACAAACAAGCAAATTCATTTGTGCACATGATAAATTAATAGTTGCCATATAATACAGCATTATTATTTCCATATATGGTTTCCTTGTGATTTCCTTATTTTTCTCTTACTCTCACAGTACGTTTGAAAATAGAGGATCAATCCTAGAACAAAGTTATACAGAGTTTTTGGAGATAATTCCTCAGTATAAATCTCTTCTTGACAGGTAAATATACTATTTAAAATAGAACACGGTTTACATGCAATTTCCAACTTTTTTTCAAGTGAAATCCATTTTCATATTAAAATTACATAATACTGCATCTCATGAACTATATTTTATTCTGGTCGCAATTACTGCAGACCGCAACTATAGTATGAAATACCTAGCAACCCTGGATTTCTATTCCGTTGCTATATAGCTCCCATTACCGCTACCAGATTAACTACTATATCTACAAAAATTAATGTAGCGTACATGTACTTGCGTACAGTATATAATATCTTTGTCCCGGACCGTTAGAAAAGCGTGGTGATGGTGGTGGTGTTAAGAGGAGAAGAACACAAAAAATCCATATACATACACGCAAAAACGTACTGAAAAAGTCCATACAGCCAAAAGGTGGAAGAAAAAATAATATATCATGCACAACACAAAAAAAGACATGCACACCAAGTGAACCATAAAAAATCAATGCATGGCAGAAACTTACCCCCACCCTACTTTTCTAATGGTCCATCCCTAATGTATATCTTTAACTTTGTTAAATTGAACAATAGAGTCTACAATCATTGATATTTGACAATCATGATTTGCTATTGTTTTGTTTAACTTAACCAATTTTGTTTTTGTTTTTATTTAGTTTTCAAAGCGTTATTGAACAACTTTCCAAACTTCCAGTATTTCCATGTTTGATCAAAGATGACGTGAAATCACTTCTAACAACTAATAGAGCACCCAATCTTTTGGATTGGATAAATGCTCAAGTACGCTAAGTACAAAATTATTGAGAAAAATCGCTTCTCCTGTAACTATTTCACTATATGAACAGGTCAACACGTGCATGCTTAAAACATTTGTATGAGCTACTTGCTTTTCTCACAAAACGGTAGTGAACAAGGCAGGCGAGGCCCAATAATATATTAGCGATCAATACAATCACGCTGCATATCCAAATTCATCATTTAGTTAATAATGAGGTTTTATACGGAAGCATGAAAACAAGACATGCTGTGCTAAGTGGTTATATTACCACCTTAAAATATAACCACTCAGCACAGCATTTCTACATTGGTACTACCCACACTGGTACAGACAGTTTTAGTATGAAAACAAGACCCCTCCTATATTGTTTGCTTCTTACAATAACAATTAGTAGAGCATTGATCTATTATAAAGCAGTAGTCTAATTGATATCCTATATGTCTTCTTAGCAGTAAAGTTATCTAATTTAATTCCTAACTCCAGAGGTACAAACAGTATATGTGCAGTAAAGTCATGTATGGTAAAAACTGTTTAGGATGAAAGAAATAGTCTTGAAGACATGGTTCGCCAGTGTATTGATGCTTTGGGACAATTTCAAAATTCTTCGTTACTTGAGATACAGAAAGACCGGCAACAAGTACTTGGTTAGTGAAAATTGCAATATACTGTATATGCTTTTCTGCTCTCATCAAAGGCATATGGTACCAATTGACAGATGCATGTGTAGACACATATGGGCGCTATGTTTGGAGGGTCAGTGGTCAGGCGCGAAAGTGCGATCTTTCCTGACACTTCTCAGAGTTGTAGACTAGCCATGCGACTTTGACCCGAGTGACGATTTTTTTTTCGATTTGACTTGAAATGGACGCATGCATGCATAATGACTTGTGAGCTGACTTGAACTTGCAAAATGGTACTTGCAGTCTTGTAAACAACTGTGACACTTATACAACTATATTGACATCTTCTTGTGTACAAAACCAAAAATGCAGGTACAAACATTTTCTGCAAAAGGAGCGCGCCTGAACCATCATAAAGACACAAACACTCTTTGTTACCTGAAGTACAGGTTGTCTAACTACAGTCGCCTTTGTTTTCAAAGTCAAGTGGATACGATTCTGAAAGAAATTATTCATATATGATGTATCTCGTTTTCAGGGGATGTTTCTAACAAAAACATAAAAGAAATTGGTGGTTTAGAAGAAAGATTGAGTATGTTGTCGAAACTTTGTGATAAAGCTCGTACACTGGGTCAAGAACAATCTGATATGGCACAGGTAATTTTGTTTCCCAAGTTCGTTATAAAGAGCACATTGGTATATTTATTGTGGATATGGTTGCAGTTAAAGGCATGGAGTGGAGCTGCCTTTCTAAACCTAGAGTTACTGGCTAACAACTCCAAAAATGTACATATCTAAACCTGTAGCTATATCTAAACCTGGAGTTACCAACTCAAGAAATCATATGGAGCCAGTTGTGTAAGCCTGGAGTCAATAATAACTGACTTCACTGACTTTTCATGCACTGACTTCCAGACGAAGCTCAAAGAGCCCAAGTACTTTTTATATCTGTCAGGTAGTTAGATTCCTTAAACCAAGCTCGTGAATATACTTCAAATTAAGTCTTTTTCTAAAGTTACGTTAGGTGACGCTATTCTAATCAAATAGATTTGAAATTCCAAACCAGCATTTGGCGTGTTGCCCTTGATGAGTGCCAATAATTAATATTGTTATAATGCTCAAAGTCATCAGAAAACTTCTTCACAATTCGAACAATTCAATGAAAAGTTTCAGTTATGACAACTCATAAGTACGGTTATAATAATAAATTATATATTTCAGTTAAGTTATTGGACTTTCCAATGTTTCCAATGTTGTCACACAGTTTACCAGAAAAAATTAATATTGAACTTGCAATTGATTTTTCATCATCCTTTCCATCTTTAACAACGTTATCATTTTAAGTCGCAAGTCAAAATATGAAATTTTGTTTGTGTATATATCGGATTTTCTTTCTGTCATGCACTACGGCTTTGGTTACGTCATTTCAAAAAGATATCGATGTGTCCGAAAATATTCGCTAGCTAGTGCAAACAAATACGTTTATGTGAGGTTAATTAAATTAATTGACATCACAAAGCGCGCCCTAATTAATTACCCATCATCCTTTGTCCAGACACAAGCGTATAAAAGGTCCGACGCAATAATTAACTTCGTCACAATTAGCTGACTGCAAGCGATAGTACGTTGTGTTTCGCGCAGTAAAAATTCCTGCATTTCTTAAAAATGGCGAGTGCTGAACAGCAAACTGATATGTCAATGGTACAATCTCAGTTAAACCAAGCTTTGGAATGGCATGAGAAGAACAAACAATTTCTTCAAGAAGTTCTCAAAGTGAAAATCTTAATCAATAATCGGAGAAGTTTAGATACTGTCGTCGAAAGTACGAAAATGAAATTTTGTGAAGACAAATTGAATAAAGAATGCCAAAAACAGTCAGAGCATAGACAGCTGAATGGTAAGAATCACCTTACATTATAAATATTCTGTAATAAAATTTACAAGATTCACAATGTTTTCTTGGCTTGCATCTTTTGCACGGATTCAAATAGTCTTTCCCGTTGCTATGCAACTAAATCATTAACTGAATGCTGTCGCTATTCGCGCGCGCTAGTATTCGACATAATTGCATGCGCATTCTTTACTTGACTTAAATGTTAAAACACATTTAAAACAAAGAGTAACTCAAAATTGGCTGATTGTATATTTTTATTATTTATTAGTGATTTTAACTTTCGTTTGTTTTGCAGAGCTAAAATGTCTTGGATTTCTGCTGGATTATCCAGTAGAACAAGAAAAGTCTGCTGACAACATTAAAGACTTTGATGTATATGTTAATAACAACCTGAAAAGCGTTACCGACGTTTCTAATGACAAGCACCCTGTTGATAAAGAGCCTGCAAATAAAAACTTTCTTTTGCTGCTGAAGCGGGCAATGAAACTGCATGTGGTTACCTGGAAAGCGAGAAACGACATTCCGAATCTGGTGGGCGTCCTGAGATTGAAGAACTTTCAACTGAAGCGGAAGAAACAGCTCCTGTCTGTTCCAAATTAGGCAAACGAAACAAAAATGAAATTCCTGATGGCAATAAACTTACACCACCAGTTTGTAGTGATGTGGATCCAGAGAAGAACAAGATTGAAGACAAAGAAAATACTGGTGATGAGGTAAATAATAAATAAATCTTGATAATACCTCTACAGTAACTAAACTAAATAAACGAAAAAGCGTTTTTCATACAAACGGGAAAATGTTCCTAAATTTTATGTAGGTATACTATATAATTACCTCAACAAATATTATAAATCATACACAAAACTAAAGTTTATTCATTTAGTTATTTCATAAATACCATTCAAACAGATTTGAACTTTTCCATGTGTTTACACTGTAGCTATATGCACGTATATAAAACGCTTAACTGAAGTGCAACCCTATGTATAAGCAAATGCAGAATAAAATTATTTATGTACCTTTATTACACCGGACAGCCTATCTTCAACGTAGGTCTGGAAAGAATCAATTTCTTTCAGTGACACTGTGCTAGAACAAAAAATTGTCTGGCATGCCATATTTCGATATGACCATGATTAATTAAAGAACGAAGTTACAGTATCTATCAATCTAAATCTAGTGTTGTAAACAACTTAATTGTCGACTTATTTCGAACATTCAATGAATGCTCTTGTTTTTAGCCATATAATAAATAACTTAATGACTGAGCTTGTTCGGTCCAGTATCCTACAGCCCGAACCTCTGAAAGAACCAACTATTATCCCGCAGTTCGGACCATGTCGCTCAGTGAATGACAAACATATCTGCATTGCAATTTAGTCCCTCAATTTCTTCACTTATTTTATTTTTATCTTTTTCGTGTCTGCTTCGGTCTTTCTTTATTTCCTTATTTTTTTGGTTGCTTTCTTTCTTCCTTCCTTTGTTTCTTTATTTCTCACTCTATCCAACACTTTTCTTGGAACTTAAAACATTTTCTGAGATCGAATGGTCCCGTGGTCCAATACTTTTTGCATGACCCATGATCCTACCAGACGTTTCACTAATTCCAAGCGGGCGTGGAGCATGCATCAACGCACGGGCGGCGAGATTTATGGTCGGATAGCTCTAGTTCATCAATTGTTTTACTGACATAACCTAGTAAAAAATGCCTGGCCAACAATCTATGCATAGCACGCCTTTTAACAAGCATGCGTGATATGTCTTTTTCTAGAGTAACTCGACCAGTACTACAAAGACAGAAGTGCCAATCACTGCATTAGACCAAGACAGAGACGAAACAGTAAACCGTCGTCATGTTTATGCTAATGTAATAATTTTGAACAAAAAGGATGATGATTCTGATAAAGGGAGCTGTAATGTTGAAGTCTCGCGTAATGACATGATACCTTCTCCTACCTCAAGACGATCTCCATGTCAATGTGGAGACCATGATGATCATTTTGGTAAGTTCGTGTTATGTTAATCACTTAATCTGTTACTGTTCCGTTATGCTGCAATTATGGCTATACACTTGGTAATTTGTGCTGCAATTTGCAACGTAATTACTGATACAGAACCATGTGATGCACAAAAATATTCACAAAAAATGGTGAGCATGGTCCACTCCACGGATATTTTCCACTCTCCTTCATTTCTTCCATGTCCTTACGGTAGTTTAGCATAAGGGAAACGTGGCAGTCTCAACATGCATGAGTGTGTCACAACCATTGAGCTCTATATATCTGGAGCAAGAATCTCAGTCATTCGGTCTATGAGAAAAGCCAAGATACGGGAAATTGACATCCAGTAGCTATGAAGGTCGTAAACAGTTTTAGTACCATTTTCCCAGCTAATGCCAGTTTTTCTAACGGACGGTATCCCTAAACAAGTTATCAGTTCATAGAAACATGGCGTTATTCTTTAGATCGATGTCTACATGTAAATACGAAATTTCGGCACACTCCTTGCCAGCTTCGTGTTAACCGCACAGACGAAAACAATAGAAAGGGCCTGGAATTAACGTCCAATAGCTCGTCAATTTCCGCCATCTTGCATTCACTTTTGGACTCGAGTTCTCGTTCCAGATATATATGGAGCTCATTGGTTAGAAGTTGCGTTGCAAACCGTATGCAAAAAGTGAAAATATTGTCTAGATGTCCACGCGAATTGACTGTATTTTTTGAAGAGATGCGTGCCCGTGAACAAATTGACGGTGTTGAAACATGATAAAAATATAATGCGAAACATGATAAAAATATAAATGTATACTTTATTTTGCAGACGAAATTATTGTATCGAGTAGCAGTGATTTAAATATAAGGAAAAAAGACAACAGAAAAACCAAGAAAGAAAAGAAGAGAAAGACTAATAAAAGAGAGAAAATGTCTAAAACTGAGAAGAAGAGTGTTAGAGAAGATAAAGTTTTAACAACAAAGTCCACCAAATTCCATGAGAGACTTCTTAATTTATTCTGCTTCCCTTCTAATATTGAAGAAAGGGATGACTTGGAATGTAGAAGATGGAAAAGCTGAAAATCTAGGAAAATACATTGCGTTCAATAGTGTGATGCGTTTGTCAAACCTATATTGACTTAAATGCGTTCATGGTTAAGTAATTTAGATATAATGAAGCAACTTTATTTTTGTATTATATATATAACTATATGCATTGTACAGTTTAAATATAAAATGTTGGATTATAAGATTTACATATATATACCAGTATAAGAAATAAATTAAAAATTAAAATTTTGAATAATTTAAGTTCTGAAAATAAAATTGGATATATATACAAACATATATTCGGAGCCCAGTCTCGTAATATAAATTTTTATCATTAACTCGATATAATTGCAGTTAAAAGAGCCATATAGCTGATTAGATTCACAAACCACATTCTATGCATTGGCCACTGCTTGGTTTTGGAATATACCCGAATTACTCGAATTTGAAACATTCCCTAACTTGAATTTTATCGCATGAGTGCAGGCTTTATATCGAGTAAACAGCTATCTCAGATATTGCTAGCCGCTGGATATAACAAGTGCCCGATTGCATGATTTCTTGACAAGAACGAAACAATCGGGCTACTGTTAAGATAATGCTCGCTTTAAAAATTCTGCGGTGATAGAATAATTAATTTTCCATGACAATATTCAAATTTCTGTTGAAAAAAATTCGTTTTTATGTTTCGATCCAAAGGTTTCGATCATTGAAATTATAGCTTGAATGCGTTCTTGGTCAAGAGTCACGGTACTGCATGCCTTCATCGTTCATCTCCTCAAAAGTCTGAAAAGGCTAAACAGTAAAGTTTACCATGTAAACTATGCAAGAATACGAAAGCCTTGAGACCGCACAAAGATCTTTCTGCAGACAAATTTTTGACTGAGAAGAGCTTGTATTGAACACATTTTATTATATTTATGTAACGATATATGTTTTGACAGGGTTTCAACTGCATGCTAAACAAAACTGCAAGTCTTTACCGTTGTTGACCCTAACCCTAACTTAATATTCGACATTTTGCTTTGGAAGTAAATGAAAATCGAACGCCAAAAGAAGTTTGTTATACTGTAGCAGATTGAAACACCGAAAATTGCGTGAAATGCTTAATGTGATAAAATGTACTATTACCAGGTTTAACAGTACTTGTCAAGTTACAGTAATGTTTTCTTTTTGTTCAGGGATTTTCTCAGAACCAGGTTCGTGCTCAGAATATCGGAGATCCATCAGTATTACCAGATCTTTGTTCAAGTCATCAAACTCAACTCTCGCTAATGATGAATAACCATTCACAACTGAGGTAAATTTTTATTCATCTGAATCCTGGCCAGGGTAATACAAAATCAGTAACATATCCGTCATTATATAGCAGTCATTATTGAAATCGCACTTCACTGATCCAAGTTTTATTCTGCATTGTGTAGAGATATTCGGAGAAGATGCGCCAAAGCAAAAGATGAACTTTCTGGAAACTTGCACGCCCGCCTCAGGTATTAAGGATAGATCGAGCCTGTTGATGGAGCAGTCGCCAATATGGCATTATTAAATTTCAGTTATTTTTTATAATCGCCTGTATTTGAAGGAAATTCGTGCCCACCTTGCCCAAGCCTAGACAGTGACCCCCCCCTGTAAATCCATCCGTGATATAATAGACGTAACAAATTTTGTGTTGTTAAGGTGGGTCATGATGATTGAGAAAAATATTTGTGATTGTGATAACAAGTTGGTGATGTACCATGAAAGTATGAAACGAATGAAAAAACGGTAATGTATTCATTGCAAAGCATGTCTCAACCTCGTCCCCAGGGTCTTCCTCGTGATGGCGCGTGAGCTGAGGCCCTGGGGATAGCGGGCTATTTGACCCCCATCCTCGTTCCCCGAGTCTGCGATCATCCGGAATGAACGCAAGGCTCTGGGATAACCCGTTGCTGTTGAACTACGCATTCCATTTCAACGGCCAATCAGATTCCTCCGTGAAACGGATTATCCCAGAGACTCGCGTTCTTTCCCGAGGATCGCAGACCCGGGGAACGAGATTGTTTGACCCCATGACCCAGCTGTCAGGCCCACTCCCTGGGTTCTTTTCCGTATATTGCATACTTAAACCGTTGCAGCGGTGGAAAAAACTATAGTGTTGGAAAAATCTATAATGGACACTTAAACTTCACTTCAGGGCAAGTATAGCATACATGCAGTACTTGACATGATTTTACTCTGGACGCTACTGTAAATATTTTAAAATATGGTTTGCATTAAGCGAATGTGTTGGAATGAATTGCTTTTAAAATTATCTACACAAAAGCAACAAAAAATGTAGAATGTAAATCCAGAACGCTAGTCTACATTCGATGTAGTAACCAGTTCTGTACAGTGATTAATTTGATCTCTTGCTTTCTTGACAGAATGGAAATTCTGGAACAAATTAATGTTGCTCCTCGTATTTACGCTTTGACTGTTAAAGAAGTTGTACGAAGGCGAGAATTTACATCGCAGTTTGCAAAGGTAAATTATTACTCTGTGTATGTATGAACAGGCTTTGAAAAGCGGATATCATAGCCTGTCCACACACATGTGAACAACACCTAAGCAGATGAATTTATACAGTTTGTTTTTTCTAATTTGAATTTATTAAATTTAGTATAGAAATTATCACAGAATAACAATTATACTAGGTAGGGTAACAATAGGACACGAAGTCCTTTACAAACTGCCTCACTTCTACAAGTATGTTTGTGTTTATGTTTGTGTTTGTGTTGGTGCCGTCAACATCCAAGGCAACATGATCCATTAAGGTTACAAATGGGAGCTCTGTACAAGATTCAACTACCTGAAAAATACAACTTCGAACTCCGAAGTTCTTTTTGTATTTTTCTGGTATAGTTGAATCTTCTACAGAGCTCGTATTGTGAATCCTTGCTACCTATACTGGCACCCACCGTTCGAGATTGTCGAGGTTACCATGTCAATTAGTATAGGTAATCATGCGATGGCGAGTATAATTAGGGATTAATAGTACTCGCCCCGGTGGCTCGTCCAATTTTGGCAAAATTTCCAAACATCACGAGTACTAGTAATCCCTGATTGTACGAGCAACATCGCATGATTACTTGTTTATTATTAGCATATGACAAAATTGGATACTTCTCCGTCAACATCGCCAAAGCCCAGTCCTGCCAGACGTTCAACCAAAATTTGGTACTTTTGTTCGTATTTTCATTTAGTTCTTTTGTTAAAGCAAAATTTGGCGCTTTTGTTCGTATTTTCATCTAGTTCCTCAAGGGCAATTTCATTTCACTTTTGTGTTCAAAATACCTTTCCGCCATTTTGTTTGTTTTGGGAAAATCATTAATTGTACTGCAGTACAATTAATGAAATAATTGTACTCCTCTCAACCTATCAGAATCCAGTAATTTTGTCATGTTAATAATAAATTTCGCAACTAGCGTGATATTTGTATTACATGTACATCACTTTTGACGAGGTACCATTGTCGGTGGAGATTACAGTAATCCATTTGCTGGTGATGATACTTGATTATTCATGCTGATGCATCTCAAACAACTAACCGATTTCATCCCTACCCACGACAGTGGGCAATTTTACCATAGAATAATCAATGTAATAATAATGTAGTGTTATTGGTCTCGTGTTACTTGATAAGTTGATATCATATTCAATGTTTGCCTGGCCGTTGTTATGTACTATTACATGCAACTGTACAATTTTTATTTAGATATTTTCCTGTACTTTAATGATAATGAATCTTATAAATTTTTATCAGTGGGCCGGAGAAGTTTCACAACAATCTGACGGAGTTTATAAGGAAGAGATCGCCAGCCGTCATGAATACTTGCATTTCGTTAGTAAGTGCTTGTTAATATTTCCTTAAAATTCTGAAAACTTTATCCAAATCAAATTCTGACTTGTTTTTGTTGTGTTTTTCTTCAACCAACTTTTCAGGCAATCATTTTCTTAAAAATCTTTTCACTGGGATTGAAGACATGCCGACACAATTTGCTGTAAGTACTCGTGGTTAATAGTTAATGGGTAAAGAGAGTATAACTCCCCATTGCCGTTGGATTCTTTCAAATTGCTGTAAATTGTAGCTGTGTTGTTACATTGGTTAACTTTGGTAGTTCGAAAGTGTTCATCCTAGAGAGGGCCAGTAAGGTTATTTCTATTGTTCCAGCGTTACTACTGGAAAAACCATAATGAAAGGCTAATGCATTGACCACTCCACCAACATCAATATGAAGCAAAATGACCCATTCGCTTAATAAAATTGTTTTATTTTTAGACTATTCCCGATGACTTTGATAGCGATTTGCCTCCACTCACTTGCAATGAGCTAAGAGAACTCACGAACTGCGCTCCTGATTTATTTCATAAGCAATCTCATGATTCACATAACAAACCACACAACGATGACAATCGAACTTTTCCGCCTTTGGTTAGAGAAATTGTAATGAAATCTTCATTTGATGAAATAGATGGTACAATAAAGGATAAAACTAAAGAAATTTGTAGAGAGGATAAAAACATAGATAGGACAAATGTGGTTGAGAAAGATTATACTGATGATGCGAAGGACGATACATGTAATGAGACTGCTGGTGGTGAAGCGAAGGAGAAAAGTATCACCACGCAAACTTTGGGGCAAGAAATCATTTCATCTAATATAGTTATTAAAGAAAATTTGCTGGAGGGTGTTAATAAATTGCGCGGAGAACTACAGCAATTGAGTGTTGCTACATCATCGTGGGACGAAAATATGAAGAAATATTTTGACGAACGATTGTCAGTGCTTGAAGGAATTAAAGTAAAGGAAAGAAGCAGATTATTGTCTGCGAAGAATGACTCTGAGAGTATTAAGGAATTGACTAAAAATGTAGTAACATTAAAAAAGAAAATTGCCAGTCTAAATTCTGAAAATGAATCGTTAAGAAAAGAAATTGAAGCTAAAGATATAAGTTTTTCAGAGAAAGAATTAAGATATCGTAACGCCCTAGAGCGGAAAGAACAATATGCAACTGAGTTGGAGTCTGCAAAAGAGACTTTTGAAGCCGAACAACAAATCCGTTTCAATAGCGCTATTGGTAGAGTTATGAAAGAAAAAGAAGCTGCTTTGAAGAAAGCCGATGAACAGTTAAGTATTTTGAAACTTTTACAAGAGAAAAATGACGAGAAACTTCAAGTATTGTTCAATGAAAAGGAAACATTGCGACAGGAAAAAGACAAGTATACAAGGAAAGTAATGGAAGTACAAGCTGAGGTTGATAGGAGTAAAACAGAAATGGAAGAATATAGAGTGGAAACACAGCAACATTTGGAGGAAATGGAAAGAGAGTTAGAAAATGAAAGGAAAGAAGCTGCGATGATGCTTGAAGCAGAAAAACAGAAATGGGAAACGGATTCATCGGGATCTGGTTCAGGGTAAGATCTCCATGCTTATTTGAATGACTTTGAATATTACTATCCCACAATACTGTGACGTCGTAAAGTATAGAGTATATTTATATTATTTATTTATTAACTTTACAACCTTTTATACATGAACAAATACTTGAAATTGAACGACTAAAGGTCCCCATAAGAGGCGGATAGTTTTGGTGTATGATTCACCTCAACATGTCATAATCAACCTGTGACGTAAAAAGCCGCAAAGGAATATTAAACATTATTTTACACAATTTGGAAACTTCGTGTTTAAGCGTGTTTGATATTATCCATCTTGGAAATTCACTAATCTTGTGGGGTGTATGCGTACAGTACGGCAGGTGGTATTGAAAGAACGTTCCATTACTCCATTACCTTCGTATTTTCTTCATTTAGGAAAATTATTAGTGAACTTGTCGTAGACCGTTTTAAAAAGAGAATAAAACATTTGGAAGAGGTACAGTATGTGAAAATATCTTCAAAAGTGAATAAACAATTCATATCACCTTTGGAAAATTGTTATCACTCTCATACAATTTATACCTTTAGGAAAATGGTTTATTGAAAGATCGCTTGAAATCTGGTTCAGGTATCCGTTTTCATTTATAAACTACACATGTTGGGGAATGTTGGGTGACCATATCATTTCTGTGCAAGTTATTAACTTTGCGCATCAAATTATTTCCTTCCCCCATTACGTAAGGATTAGATCATCATCTCCGTAATGTACCTCGATCTCTTGCATCATCATCACGTAGTCCACTCCCTTCATTCTCTCCCATCATCGTCTTAATTCCATCACTCCTTGTCGTTTGTCTTCCTCTGGATCACTTTCTTTTCACATGTTTGTTCTATACTCTCGTGGCTTATTTCATCTTATCTATTGTAATGATATACACAAACCATCTCATTCTTGTTTCTACGTCCTTGACCATGTTCTACTCCATCCTGCTCTTCTTTTAGCTTCCCTGTTTATAAAATGTCCTTAGAATGGGATTCTTTGTATCGATCATAAAGTTCATCTCAGTTCCCCCACATTTCAGTTCATCAGAGTTTGGGTTAAGTGTTCTGTATTCCTTTTGTTTCCTTTTGTTTAGATGGTGATGAGAAACTATTGTTTGTTGAGTTACAACAGGTACGTCATCTCTTGCTTCAGTGATCACTTTCTGTTATAAATGTTGCTTTACCCCTTGGTCACGCTTGATCCATATCTGATGAACATCTTTCGACAAGACACATTAAGTATTATGTACTATTGAGATGTGGCTTTTTGCATATTAGGATAAATATCATTGATGTAATATTTCAAATCCGATTATGAGGACTGGACTAGATTTTGAACTCCACGCAATTTGATCAAGCAACTTGAAATCTAGTCGAGTCCGAATTGGAGGGTTTTAAATGACATCTCATACGGATAAATCCCTACTTAAAGTGAGGTGAATTAATTTTGATCCAGTCCTAGGACTGAATTTATTTTGATCCACTCCTAGGACTGGATCAGTATACTTCACCAGGTATCCAGTATTATCATGTAACCAAAATAAAGCAATATGGTTGGCTAATTTACTCATGAATTATTAATGAGTTTGAGATATAATTATCTGCCCCTGGTGTCCGTGCTGAACCTGTTAAAGCTTCTCTTTATAAGAAATTTTAAACAGAGACATTTTATAAAAATATTTTGTTTACATGACTAAGGTTTCGTTGTAATTACAACATCTTCAGAGACTAAAAAACGATTTTAACAAACTATGCTTTTGATTATTGGAAACTGATTTCGTGTCAGAGAATATAGCTGACTAATGAGTTTGTATTATGTATTATGTACGGTACTGTCGATACATAATAGAACTTGATATAGTCCATGTTTAACATCCAATTAACTTTCATTATCAAAATACTTACTACGTTTATTACGTTTGATTAATCCGAGATCTGCAATGTTTTATGTGTTTTAGACACTGGAGGAAAAATACAAGGAGTGTGATTCTCTTCGGGCAGAACTGGTAAGTCTTTTTTGAGTACCTACAAATTGTACACTCTGTGATCTGTATCT
The DNA here is from genome assembly GCA_902702795.2 of Paramuricea clavata. NCBI lineage: Eukaryota > Metazoa > Cnidaria > Anthozoa > Malacalcyonacea > Plexauridae > Paramuricea > Paramuricea clavata. The sequence goes on along the minus strand of CACRXK020003655.1, from coordinate 17,749 downwards.
ACTTTATTCATCTTCTTACGGTAAACACTAAGAGATACTTAAAATAACTTTTTTACCTAGTAAGGGTTACATTGTCACATGATTGAGATTGGTAAAAATCATCGTTGTAGTATTATACAGTATTGCGTACCAAAGTCAGGTTTGGTCAGTTGCGAGGATCTCGAGCATTTGATTGTGGCCAATATAACAGTGTCTGAGGTGTTGATACCTCTCTGCATTTCATGGGCGGATTTACTAGGGGGTTAGGGGGAGTTAAACCCCTAAAATCTCTCTAACCCCTCTTATAAAAGTGTTCAACCCCACCGAAATTTCGCTTCACCCCTCATATTTTCTATGAAAGTCTTTAACCCGTTAGCCTAACCCCTGCCGAAGCTCGCTGAATGGTGCCGCTTGCACCCCAGTAGAAATTTTCCATCCCTCCTTTTAAAAAAATGAAAATTCTCCCTTGCTGCATTTAATAAAGATTGATTTGTTCACATACAAACTACAGAACGGTAGATCCAGACTATTTCGCTTTCAACTTGACTTGGTAGCGGCGTCTGAGCCTATAGTTGCATTCTGCCCTCTACCAGAGGGGCAATAGTTGCATTCTGCCCTCTACCAGAGGGGCAATAGTTGCATTTTGCCCTCTACCAGAGGGCCTATAGTTGCATTCTGCCCTCTACCAGAGGACCTATAGTTGCATTTTGCCCTCTACCAGAGGGCCTATAGTTGCATTCTGCCCTCTACCAGAGGGCCTATAGTTGCATTTTGCCCTCTACCAGAGGGCCTATAGTTGCATTCTGCCCTCTACCAGAGGGCCTATAGTTGCATTCTGCCCTCTACCAGAGGGCCTATAGTTGCATTCTGCCCTCTACCAGAGGGCCTATAGTTGCATTCTGCCCTCTACCAGAGGGGCAATAGTTGCATTCTGCCCTCTACCAGAGGGGCAATAGTTGCATTCTGCCCTCTACCAGAGGGCCTATAGTTGCATTCTGCCCTCTACCAGAGGGCCTATAGTTGCATTCTGCCCTCTACCAGAGGGCCTATAGTTGCATTCTGCCCTCTACCAGAGGGGCAATAGTTGCATTCTGCCCTCTACCAGAGGGGCAATAGTTGCATTCTGCCCTCTACCAGAGGGCCTATAGTTGCATTCTGCCCTCTACCAGAGGGCCTATAGTTGCATTCTGCCCTCTACCAGAGGGGCAGTAGTTGCATTCTGCCCTCTACCAGAGGGGCAGTAGTTGCATTCTGCCCTCTACCAGAGGGGCAGTAGTTGCATTCTGCCCTCTACCAGAGGGCCTATAGTTGCATTCTTCGTAGCAATTCATTCTTAGGTCTAAAAATGTATAAAATTTACACTCGAAATTTCCATCTACAAAAACCCTTCAACATTAAAATTAGAGCATTTGACTATGTTTGTATATGGCATTGCCCCTGGATAGCTGAATGCTACTAAAAATCCTTATTCACGAGTATTGTAGGTGGTGACAAAATATTGAAATGGGATTAGTGGTGTCGGAAAAAATTGAAAATTGGCCATGGATACGGTCACTGTTACAATTTTAGCGCTATTTTCCCAATTCCTCTCTTGCATAGGAACTTTTAAAACAGACACCACGGAGCTCCCAAGTTGTCTCTAAAGAGTAAGTTTCTTTTACAAATGAGACTGCAGAATTAATATTTATTATTTTATGGCTTTTCAAAATTCTCTATTCTGGTTGGTTGACAAGCGGTCCGTACCCATATCTGGGCCGTGGTCCGTATTTTCCGTATCTGGACCGGTGTCCCGGATGTCGTTTATCTGGTGGGAAATTTTTGTTTTGCAAACAGAAAAAAATGTTTGCTTTTTAATTTTCCAATTGTGTGTCATTAAAATTTACAGATAAAAATTTCAAAAAACCATGCATGCCTACCGTATATTGTTACCCAGTAAAACTGACGATAGCCGATTTAATTCGCGCGAAAAGTATATGCTCACAGACTCAGTTCAGCCATATAATAAACCGATTATTGACCTCGCTTGTTCTGTCTGTACTGTGAAATATCAGACCTCTTTTTTTGGATGGACCTCGCTCCTTCGTCGCTCGATCCATGCTAAAAAACCTCGGTCTGATATTTCACAGTACAGACCTCACGCTCGGTCAATAAGCCGTTAATATATTGTATGTATGTATTGTATGTTACTTTGAATAACAATTTAGAACTACTTCTCTTTATTGCCTTTGCAGTCTACAGAAAGGAGATATTGTGGACGTTTATTACAATGATCAATATGAACTTTACATGATCAGAAGTGAAGGAGAAACACTTTACTTTGTTCATCCCGACTCTTTAGTTAATCTTGACTTACCAGGTATGTTGACACGGAATTAAAATGCCATAATTTTTGAAGGATGAACTTCATTAACTCCTCTCTCTATTGAGCCTCCCCTCCCCTTTCGTAAAACAGATGTGTATTGTAGTGATTTATTCTTTGATCTGGAACGTTGATTAACTGGGAGTAAGCTGCCCTTTCTCCCCTAAGCGTGACAGAAATTAATAGATCCCTAGAGGATTTTATTTGCAATAATTTATATTATTAATAAGAATGCTTGTATAAAGTTATGGCTTTTGTAAGTATAGTATACATTGTAAATCTTCAGAAGCTTTCGGGCACGATCCCCACCTGTGGTTCAGAATTTTTTTCTTGCCATTCTTACAGTATTTGCATGTATATTGTATTTGCATGTACAGTATCTTGAAAACCATTGAGTATAAAAATTTATTTTATTTTAAATTTATAGAGTCAAAGACAAGGTATGTGCTGCTACAATATATTTTCTCAGACATTTTGATAAATATGTTTATTATATATTCATAGTGTATTCTCGTTCGTGATTGGTCAAAACGCGTCGGATAATTCTAGGTATCTTGAAGCCGTCGCGTTATTTCAGCTGCTGACGCCATCAGCATGCAATAGTACTTATACTAATAAGTTCGGTCCAAACCCCAGCGCGATCCATTGTTTGCTAAAAAGCGCGCGAAAATTCCATATTCCTAAAAGCGTAAACAAAATGGCTTTGAGCCGGTTCGCAACGTTAAATGATCAAGAAATTCCCAAGTTACTGGCCGAAAAAGACAGCGAAATTACAAAGAGGTCAACAAAAGTTTGCAAGACACTTTTTGAGGAGTATCTTCAACAAAAACAAAGAAATTACCTTATCATTAAATATTTACCCACTGATGTTGGTTCTTGCTTTCTTTCTAGCTTTTGAATAATAAAACAATTATTGAATTCGGTTTTCGTATGATATCGAGAATTAAGGACCACTACACGATAACGATACAATAAATGGTAAACACGCGATAATGGGCAAAAAAATTATGTTCAATAAAATTATTGTTTGACTATAACGATAACGATTTTAAAATCGCTCACCTGAGCGATTTTTTTCAGTCGGACGATAATGATAAATTTTTGACCAATCAGCGCGCGTATACAAGGTATCGTTATCGTTGTGTAGTGTGACCTGGGCTTAATCAAGGCCTCGGTTTGTGTTATCCACCTCAGCCTTCGGTGGATAACACAAACCTCGGTCTTGATAATTCACGATATTGTACTCGACCTCATTCAATAATTGTTTAATATATCCCTTCGCTAGAAATTTAATGTTATATGTGCATGTCACCATGAAACTTGTGATAGTTATTATTCATTCTGTGATAGTTCTTTTAAGAACTAAAAAAAAAGTCCTAAAAAACCTTACCAACGGATTATGATTATATGAATATGCATGATATATTGGTTAAAAATTCTGATGGTGATCTCTCCAATTTTCCCATGCATATGAAAATTAATGTACTGTTCTCTGTTTGCCCAATGTATTCAGATATATGGGTTACAGATTGGACTACAGAATTGCAACCAGATGCACTCTTTGCTGACTTCTTCCCTGTATAACTATGGGCAACATAATGTTTCAAATATGTGCAAAATATGTTTGTTTGCGTTTAGGCACACCTTTCAAGCTCAGATTTTAGACAAAGAATACTGTCAAGCCAAGAAGGTATGTTTCCAACATTTTTCTGATTATTTCGTTGTTCAACCCTTCAATCGTAAGACCATTATTAAAGGTGTCTCGTTATAGGATTTACAATTCTCTCTCGTGCTCTACGCCGGAGGGATCTGAAACCTTCGTTCGAAATGTCGATGTGTTTATAGTCTTTTCTGACTTCCCCTTCCCCTCAGCGTATTGCAAGAATACTACCTACCAGTGTAATGTTGTGTTTGAGGATACCAATTCTTTTGTTTGCAGGCTAATAACAGATTCAAGGTCAGTGCTGGTACAAAGTTCTATCGTGTTAAAGTGAGACTTTGGGATCCTTCAAGCTGACGATTATAACACTACGTTTTTACAATTGGTGAAGAAATCATCAAGTTTCGTCTGTGAAAATCACCACTAGTTTACTGTACTACCCCAAACAGTGTCTCTAAAGTGTTCGGCACAACGAAGTCCAATGAACAAATCGACAATAAATAATCTCGACCATAAGCATTTTCTTACCAAGTATAACGCCTAACATAAATAAGACTTATCTTATATTAAATAATGTTCAATGTTATTAATAAGTAGTAATACTGTTATAAATGTTTGTGAGGTGATGGAAAAATAACATATCGTATTGGTCAAGCGTACCTACATTTCTGTGAGGGATTTTATAACCGAACCCTCATGCGTTATACTTTAACAGGCGTTGTTTACCATTTTGGCTTATCGGCATATCACCTTGTTCGTCCCCTCAAGGAGAGTTGGATCGCCTCTACATGTTTCTTCACTCTTCTCAATCATTAACTTTGTTGAGATCCACCACTTCCCGTCTTCCCTAACCTGCGATCAGGCATATAAATAAAAAAATAGGCCTGATACAAACCTTAACTAAAGTCTATGCGCGTCGTACAACCGTATTTCGGTTGTAAATCTGATTGGTCTACGAGACAAAATATTTTTTAATCTGTCATTTGATTGGTTGGTGCTAATTAGATTATACTATTGTTGTTGATATATTTTATAGTGACCACAATTATAATTAGATTGTTGTTGTCGTTGTGTGAAATTTCTCCTGCGACATTTTGATTGGATACTAAATATAAACTTTGCTGTGGGTGGAAGCGATCGGATTAAGGTTTGTGTGAGGCTATTATTTGTAAAATAGAGCCTGATAAAATAGAGCCTGATACTCAGGTTACGTCTTCCCTAACACAATCCATCCATCGCTTTCTCGGTTGTCCTTTCTTCCTTATTCCTGCCTCTATCCGCTTCGCTGACTATCTCACAAAATTTTCTCCATTCTCTAGCTTCACAAGGCCACACCATAGCAGTTTGCTTTCTCATATTTTCTCTCTGAGTTTCACCACTTTTAATTTCCAACGTCTTCATTTCTCATTCTCCCTCGTCTTCTTACTTTGCTAATACCTTGCATCTCCTCTCCTTCCTGTTTGTTCAAATTATTCTTCCTCAACTGCCCAGATTCTGCGTGTATCATCATCGCGATGTCTTACTATCGTTTTGTACCCAAATATACATGATAGTGCGGGAAACACAAGGATATATAACCAGGGCAACACGGTTATATATAAACATACGTACATATAATATATTGAGCGATCCGCAACTTGGCTTTTCAATGCCCATTATATATTATACATCAGGGAGTTTTACAGCCCCCTGGTATAACCAAACTGTGTGTGCGTTGGTGTTGATATGCTGGTGTGGATAACAATAAACGTGAGGTCGGTTTTACCTTGAGAGTTTAGGGTCAGGTCATTTATCGCCTGGTGAGGTCGGAGATCACATAGTTCTTGAAGGGGGAATCAGATTCAGTGGACAGACATAAAGAGGGGGGAACATGGGGAATGACATAGTTAATGCTAATAGGAAGAGTGAATCGTCTGACCTTTTCTGACAAGACTTGGGAACCTCGGGACACTAAACTATCGCAAGATGAAGTATTGATTACCATGATTAAACACGCAGTGCTATATCCCCCAAACTCGTATCCCACCCGTTCCGCACGTTGTAACCGATAATTATTAAAAAAAGTCATCAAGTTTAGATTAGGGTTAGCGGTCAGGATTAGGGTTTGGATTAAGGTTATTGTAATAAAGAAATATAAGTGCTTTTAAAAGTCAAGCAATGTATGTTTCGCTCGAATACAAAAATATAAGTAATTTTGTTTTCTGTTGTCGCCGTTGTTGGTCACCAATATTTGAGCCCGACAGTACCAGCACTTAGCAGTGACTGTGTGAAATAGGTTTCATTGTATTGGGTCAGTTAAATGCTTGCTCTTATTGTCTGGTCTCCGAACTGATCTTGGAACTACTGGAACGTTGTTGTTTGCTGTTCCCGGGAATGCCATCTGTTTGACAAAACCCAAAGCGGAAGCAACCACCAAACAGCGGACGGAAACCGCACTGGTTACGAGGTTGGAAGCTTTGACAAATACGAGACAAATGCGAGAACCGTTGCTAGGGACTCTGGAAAAAATTGTCGGTGAAAACAAAAGTGGCACATGTTTTCTATAGTTGCCTCAAAAATTAATCGAGTACCTTGCTGGAACCTGTATTCGGCCATATTTGTGTTGGACAAATGCTGTGCTGCAATGCAAGGAACCGTTTTCAGCATAAAAAAACGATGCGGGCCTCTGTTACGTATTTTATATAATTAGCAACCTTAGTTTACATAGTGTAACTTAATTTTACTTCCCCCGTAATATAAACCTATTTTATAGAATTAGCAACCTTAGTTTACATAGTGTAACTTAATATTTTACTTCCCCCGTAATATAAACCTTCTGAGTTTTTCAAATTCCTTAAAACAAATTCCATGCTATAGTATCTAAACCTTTACATTTTATCAAGATATTTATCCAGAGGTGGGATGCCTTCGTTCAGACCCTTTCTCTTTCTTGTGTCAGCTACAACTTTGCCAGGTCTTGAGCTTGGATCGGTAATGTCTCCAGGTAAGTCTTGCCAATGATCAAACACACATTGAGGGAAAGCTTGGCCTCCAGTATTGGAACGAAGATCAGCAGTGAATCCTAATATATACATTATTCAAAAATCATTAATAATTCATGAGGAAAACACAAAGAAAGTCATAAGCGTGTCGTATCTTTATATGTGATAGAGATTCCCTTGATTTACATAAACTTTAACTTTAATTTCCTCGACTTACACAACGTATTTCTTGAAAATTACTTCGTCAATGAAATTACCAGATCGATCGTTTTTGAAACAATTTAAAACAATCGCTGTCGGCGTTTTTTATCAGACCTAAGTATACTCGGCTTCGCTTCATATCTTTATTTTTTTGTAAATCAGCGGCGGGCGGAATCCTAGCGTTTTCTGCAATCTAATTGGCTGCAGCAGCGGACGGAATTTTACGATATTTGACCACGGTCCGGAATCCTATACGTAATGGCCGAAGCGAAGCAAAAATTTTTTGTATGTTTGTTTTAAAACTGAAAAATATGAATATATAATTTTGAAATAATTTTAATGATGGATAAAATAATTGTACTATATTTTAATTGAATTGTTTGTTTTCTAAAGTAAAATAATTAAATATCAAAATTTTTTATTGTTTTGTTTTCTATATGCGCAATCTAATAAAACCGTTGCCATTTGCCTCTGAGTCTTCGACAAAAAAATAAATACGTTATTTACCGTTTAGGTCGGTCCGGATAGAAAAATATTTTGTCTCGGTCTCAAAAACGTCCCTCGGCCTATATATATATATATGATAAAACACTGCTGTGTACATAATACATTTTATTTCATCATCCGATGTATTTACAGGCCGATTTAGACTACACAACCTTTGCCTAAAACTGTCGCATGCAACCAGCTTACACTACTTGAATTGTACACTGTGTAAATCAAGCACACAACCAACCTCGTACCCAGGCTCTTACCTTCGCACGCCCCCGTGCGAAGGTAAGAGCCTGCGTACGAGGTTGGCACACAACTGGCTACGACAATGTAGGCAAGTTGTGTGCTGATTATACAGTGCAACTCAAGTTGTAAGCAGGTTGCATGCGACAGTTTTAGGCAAAAGTTGTGTTAGTCTAAATTGGTCTTTGATTGCTTTTCTAATTTTTATTTTCATTATCAAATACTTATAATATTAGATGTTTGCAGCAAAATTAAGTATCGAACTAAATTAATTATTAATATTGGACTTGTTGGTAATTTGAACTAGTGCTGTGGTGCTGCCTTGAATTCCAAAACTTAAGTTAGTCTGAAACGTACTGTGACAAACTTTGAATACCTCAAACATTTAAAAGTAAGATAAATTTAATTTTGCATCACTGTTGGCCAAGGCCAACAACCTTGTGCACCCCCGCCCCCTATAAATCGACCATGAATGACATAAACTAGTTACAGTTAACGTTGACACATTTGAACGATACGAGACGTTTCACAAGCTATATATGAGCGGCCGTGTTGCATCAGAATCTGATACAACGGCCGCTCATGCTTTATCTATTACTTACCGAATGATTCATTTACAGGCAGATACGATCTAACAACGAACATGGGTGTTCCAGCAACTTGACATTCTTCAATAACATGACCACGACGTCGGTTCAATACACCATAGATGCTGCCAACTGCAACTTCAGGGCACTAAGAATATCAACATAGCAGCATAAATATCAAGGGTGGATCTGGTCTGATTTGTCAGAGGAGGTGGAGGTTTTCCAGGGTGGATGCGTTACTACGGGGGTCCCAGGGCATTCTCCCTCAGAAAATTTCTGAAATTTGAAGTCCTTAAATGCCATTTATTCATGAAATTTGTCCTCACAGTACTTGTATTTTCTTCAAGGGGATGCTGGACATCACTGGGGGGTCGCACCCCCTGCATTCCTCCTGATAAATATACGTATCTTACAACTAGCACAATAAACAATTGTCATACTTCTACTGTACATCGAGCTATTCCATAACTTTCATTGACCGAATTGACAAATTGGGTTAAGGGCTCCCCCGATATTAGTCGTGAAGTGTCCGCCATTGCAACCAAAGAAATGGCAAACAGTCCTACCTGGATTTCACACAAGTAAACAGGTTCGAGCAGACCAGGGGTAGCAGTCAATATACAAGCATAAATACATCGTCTAGCAGTAGGCATGATCTGCCGAGCACCCCGGTGCATAGCGTCAGCATGGACGGTGACGTCATGAATATTAAACCTCACACCACGCAAATTTTCTTCACACAACGGTCCCTTCTTGGATGCCCATTCGAAACCGCCAATAACACTATCCTTGATCTCGTTCAAATATTGCACACCCTTGGAAATATCAATGACAATGTTGGGACCACTGGTCTCCGGTCCAAAACACCAGATCTTACGGGCCTCGCTGACATCGAATCCGTATTTCTCAGCCAAGTATCGTGCACGGGCTTTGATATCCTGGGTTGGATAGACGTCACCTGGTTTGAAACGCATACATAGTTAGCAGGCCTGCAAATAATTATTTTACTTGGAAGGACAAATGTCTGGCCAAGCCAAAAATTGGTCGGACATTTATCAGTTTTTCCCGGACAATGGACAAAGTAAAATGTTTCATATTTTGTTTTGACGATGTATGTTCGCACTGCAATGCATCTAAAACTTAGTATATACAGTATCTATATCAGTCCTAATGCACCAGTAAATTATGGTTCAGGTTATACATAACTTTAATTTGTACTATGTTCTATGTTCTGTGTACTGTGTACCGTGTGTACCGTGTGTACCGTGTGTACCGTGTGTACCGTGTGTACCGTGTGTACCGTGTGTACCGTGCGCTATGACCGTGTGTACCGTGTGTACCGTGTGCTATGACCGTGTGTACCGTGTGCTATGACCGTGTGTACCGTGTGTACCTTGTGTACCGTGTACTGTGTTTCCGAAGGTGATGTAGAATGTAGATTTATAATTAAATCTTGCGGCTTAATGCAGCGAGAAATAGTGGAGAAGTACGGTCTACATTGCTTTCTTGTTGGTTTCATTAATAAAAAATGTGTTAAATAATCAATTTTTTGAGATTAGAAATTTGACTATAGCCTAAATCGGTCGATCACATGTTCGGTCATAAAACGCTTTGATCAGGCAAACGGTAAAATTTGGCTGGACAATGTCCGATGACTGGCACTAATTTGCAGGCCTGAGTTAGTTTGTGGGAACAATTTTACAAAAGCCAACAATAAAGAATTATAGAATAGATGGGTTTCGCTATTGTGCAGCAGATTGAGAGAGATCGTTGAGCAGACGTGGATTAACCAGCAGTTATCAGACTGAGAGAATCGTGTCTTCAATTTGGTATTTGTATTACGCGTGGTAAAAATAACCACTTTCGGCTCAAAAATGGTTATTTTTCCCGCGCGTAATGCAGTCAATGCAAGTATATACAAAATTTGCGAACTTCACAGGGCTATATTTTCCTCATTTTAACATCGTTTCGCAACCAAACTTTGAAATTTTACTCATTTTATCTTTCCAGCTATGGTAATGGTTTCGTTCTTGTCTAGATCAAAATTTCGTCTAAGCTGGAATCATGCGTTGACCAGCATCTGCTGCACGATAGTGCTTTTAGTGAAATCCACCTCGTATTGGTTCCATTCATTAAGCGATACTGTGCAGCAAATTTATCTTCATAACTTTCGACACAAATATAGGAGCAAGCAAGTTCTGCTATATTTCTCAATTCTGTTTCTTTACCATATACAAAATTTGCGAACTACACAGGGCTATATTTTCTCCATTGTACAACATTTCGCAACCAAACTTTGTTTTACTCATTCTAAGATGCTCTTTCTAGCTGTGGTGTTAGATTTAGTTCTTCTTGCCTAGATCAAAATTTAGTCTGTAGCTTCACCCACTGGCTGGCAATCATCAGGGTGGAGAAATATAGATAATATTGAAGCATATATAGTAGTGTTATACTTGGTGCCAAATAGAATTGATAAATGGAGCTAATTAGTTTGCTGCTGGAAATCCAACGCCAAACGAGGATGGCGTCGCAACTCTTGCTCGCGTTTGACCACCAGCTCTTATTGACTCTCATCAACTTTGAGTTGGTTCGTTTGACTGGTAATATCCAGTCAATTCTCGTCAACTCTCATGCTGGAGAGTTGAGAAACTTTCATGCAAACTCTCGCTTACAACTCTCATTCTCATTGATCACCCAGCTCAGTGAAACTAACTAACAACAAAGTACGTACCATGCATTGTCAATATCCACGAACAAACCATCAAGTAACGGTGCTGTTCTCAAAAAATACATACCATTGTCAATATCCTCGGGCAAACCATCAGGTAATTTTGCTGCTCTCATGAATAATCTGTTATGCTTGTTTGGTGATTTCGACAAACAAGTAACACTGGATTCTTCAGTGACAGTTTCACGGTACGATACGACTGGATCTGATGTCTTCAGTGGGATACAGGCATGATCTTCTTCTAAATCTTTCAGGCAAATTTCAAGATGAAGTTCACCAGCTCCAGCCACAATGTGCTGACCACTTTCTTCAATTAGACACTAAAGAAAACAAGAAAGGTACCATGCAGTACTTCTTAAATACAAGAACAATCGTTTTGGTAAAACAAAAAATATCTGGTCTAATAATAACGGTCTGTGCCAGTGTAGATAGTGTCTATAATAAAAAAAACATGGGATTGATAGGGGGCGCCCACAAACCACTTGGCAGCCCTGTAAGGTGGCATAATATTTAAAAACATTCTTTATATGTTCTGGGATCATTCTCACTTAACCGGAGGCCTCAAGGATAATTGAGTTCGGTGTACATACCTGTACCATAGGATCAGATTTAGTCAATCTCTTCAGACCTTCAACCAGTTTTGGCAAGTCAGATGGGTTCTTGGGTTCAACAGCCACACGAACGACAGGCGATACACTGAATTTCATGACCTAATACATTATACATACATACTGTAGATAAGTTTATATTAAATGCCTATAGTACAGTGTAGATCTGAATTGTAAATGCATACATACTGTATAAACTAAGATTAGAATTTCAATATAATGTGTTTATCTAAACTTGTTTGTGGTTTGTAAGTTTGATTAGAGCATCAGTTAACTTCTTCACTGAAATTCTTATCTACAATAATTCAAGTCTCTGTGTGTAATCCCTGAAGATCTTATAACATACCTTCAAGTTATGAGCTTCCGCATACGTTGTGATTGTTCCAGTTTTTACAAGGTACTGATCAACACCGACAAGACCGACAATGTTACCACAAGGAACGTCTTCAATTGGCTCAATGTAACGACCCATCATCAAGATAGTCCTGTAAACATGCTGGTTTTTAGAGCTCGCTAAGCTCTCAGTTGACTGATTCATTTATTATTATTAGTAAAATCGTCTGGCATTAGACAGCGGAGTAAAATAATAAAGTGGGGTGCATTGCAACTTGATGGATTAACTAGACACATACATTAACCAATTGAGTCATTGTCTGATTAACATATTCAATTGAGTCATTGAGTTTCAGCGCTCTCCTCTTGACAAGTAAAATCGTCTGGCGTTAGATAGAGTAAATATTAAAGTAGTTGCTCCCAAAGAGTCTCCATTATTTACGTTCTGCCACAATCCTCATTGAAACACACCGAATGTTACAAGACCCTAACCAGGCAGACAAGATGTGGTGAGAGCTAAGGAGGGAGCCAGGGGTGGGGGCCCCCAATAATCTCAGAAAGCCTTTGAATGGTGGCTGAATAGTTAACTGTGTAACAAAGCTGTTACAATAATTTTACAACCATGAAAGCACTGGTACGCTCAATCTGATACTCATATACTTCCACTACCCCGATACTCACTAGCGGAAGTGAAACCCCTAATAGGCTTTCTAAATTAAGCTAGCAAATTTGCATGAAATTTAGCTCAGAAAATTTAAAGAAATGCAAGTTGCAGCGACAAATTTAGGGTGGTCATATAATGGCAACCTAAATCCCCCCCCCCCCCAATATTTCACAAAGTGTCTGAAGTCAAAAATCTTACCTCTGAATAGGTTTGTTATACAGATCTTCATTCTTGCCTGGGACGTAGTTGGGTCCCATAATTCTAACTTTCTGCCCAGTTCCAACAACACCAGAGAAGACACGTCCAAAAGCATAGAAACGACCTTTATCGTTGGTTGGCATCATTTTTGAAACATACATACACAATGGTCCCTGATGAAAGAAATATAATTAATACATGGCATAACCCCATTTGAGATATTTCTAAAATAGGCTGTTGCAGTATATTGATAAGTATCTTTTTTAAATATTATCGGTTATTCGGTATTTGGTTTTTCAATATATAGATATCCCAAAAATATTGCAATATGTTTGGTATTTTCAGTGTTGAGCGTGCACAACACGGCTTTCCCATAAAATTTCTCGATGTTTAATTGTTTCATTACAAGCAATATATGGTGCGCAAAAGTTCCAAGTAGTCAGTAGTCGTTTGATTGTACGTAAGGGGTTTCACATATCAATTACGAGTCAACAGTCGTGAAATAATATTGCAATTTACAATTTACAATTTATTAAATTCGCACGACGTACACAAATATTTTACATAATTTATATCAAAAATTGTAATCAAGCTTTCAAAGTATTAATATAGTAGCATAATCGTACGCAGTGGTCAAAGTAGCTTTACGCTTTCGGGTCGACCACTGCCTACACAGTGAAAAAGGGAGGCCGAGGTAACCAATCAAATGGTCACCTCACCCTCCGCCTTTCACCGTGCATTTGATAGTTTATTTGAAATGAGTACATTAAATCATTACTGAGCAGATATATTGAATTGACAACAACAAATTTGTAAATAGTTACATTTACATGCATAAATTACAATTTTTGCGATAGCAATAGTGTTTGTTTATACTGTTTTGAAAATACATGACATGACTCATGAGACAGACATTTTTATTTTATAATCGGTAGTTTCCCAAATTTTAGATGAAATTGTCTTAAATGTGTATATTCCATAATTTGTTCTAGTTTTTGGTCTACAAATATTTTGTTTAGCGGCAAACCTGGTGTTGTGTGAGTGCGAAACTGAAGCTGGTGTGACCATATTTTCAAATATTACTGGCATTTTCTCGCTATCATTAATAATTTTATATGTGAAAGTAGCTATTTTATATGTGAAAGTAGCTATTAGTGAAAGATGAAAAATGGAATGTTCCATTCAACTCGGCTAATTTCAACTCATTCGGTGAAAGATGGAATGTTCCATTCAACTCGGCTGTCGCCTCGTTAAATGGAACATTCCATCTTTCACCTCATGAAAATATTCTTACCATTGGAACGTGTTCCATTGCACTCTTGGGAAATGGAATTTTCTATTCAATATCACGTGAACATAAACAGCCAATTAAACGATTAGAATTTAATAAGGTATTATATAACATTTACTGAAAAATAGGAACCATGTTCATCTGAAGTTTGGCAACAAGACAAGGTTTAAGATTTCGCGACTCTCCAGAGTAGAAAAAATGTCGACATTATTTTTCAATATTTGTTCATTTGAAAACCGCAACGACCCATTTTAATAAATACCTGCATGCATGCATACCTTAGGATCACAGTTCTTGATACCCAAAGCAACAGGGTCATCATGAGGTCCTTCATACAACATTTCCATACGGTACTTCTGAGCGGTGATAGGGGATGGCAAATGAATGGTTATCATCTGAAGTAGAGCTTCACCAGCTTGGAGCCATGTTCTCATCACAGCTTTCAATAATTTCTTGCCTTCTTCCTCCTGTATTTGAAAACAGGGTCAATTTACAGCCCTCAAAAACGAGGTCGGCATTCGACCTTAATCCAGCAGAACTATCTTTTTTCAGCTGTTGACAGCAGTTCAAGAAGCCATCATGTTCGTTTGTTATTCCTTACAAAGTATTACAACTGTGACACCAGGTGGCCTTATTCGCAGCCCATAATTCCTCCCTAGTACAATCAGGAAAACTGTGAAGCTTGTCAGTAATTCTGAGTAATGTCCAATACAGGCATCTGATGTCTGATGGTGAAGATGGTGTACGGTGGTGTATGATGGTTGAAGTGTTTCAGATGGTTGTCAGATGGTGAAGATGGTACAGATGGTGTATGATGGTCGAAGTGTGTCAGATGGTTGTCAGATAGTGTATGATGGTGTATGATGGTCGGAGTGTTTCAGATGGTTGTCAGATGGTGCATGATGGTGTAGGGTGTAGGGTGGTTATACAGCGAAGGGTTGTCAGATGGTGAAGATGGTACAGATGGTGTATGATGGTCAAAGTGTGTCAGATGGTTGTCAGATGGTGTATGATGGTCGAAGTGTGTC
>CACRXK020003654.1:0-35158 GCA_902702795.2 Paramuricea clavata | reverse complement strand
TGAAAACTCGAAGTTGAAATCCTTAAGCAATTAAATAACCCGATCGCTGCTCTATACGCAATAAGATCAACCAACATTAAATACTACAATAGCAAATGTTTCATTCCTTACCTCATGCCACCGCGGATCAATAGAACAACTGGCTGAAAAGCAATTTGATGGACTGTACAACATAAACATAAATAATTTAGGGGAAATTTAAAAGACTACTAGATACAGCGCTCCAGAGCACTATTGACAACACATTATTATTGTAAAGACGGCTAATAAAGTACCGGATTTCAGTCGAATTACATTAAGTCATACTCCTCAAAATCTGTATAGCGAACTATGTTAAACTTCCTGTCGTCAGATCGTCGTTTCGCAAAAATTCTACCGTCAATTGTCCACGCAGAAGACACGTTCGTACACCCAGTACGAGCAGTGTAAAAAAGCTGCTGATTTTGTCTTGTGAGATCTTCATTGATGGAAAAAGGCGTGTTCCTTAATTTATTCTTTGCTTGCAGTACGTTTAGTTTATATTTGTGCGACTTGAACCTGACAATAATGGCTCTTGATTTACCATCTGACCTAGGTTTTCCCACCCGATGAATTCTATCGATTTGTTCCTCAGAAAAATCTGGTAGCATTAAGGTTTCACGACAGAGTTGGCCAACCTTCAAAGAACAATTCTCATCTGATTCTTCGGGAAAACCAGATACTCTAATGTTATAGCGCCGCGAGTACTGTTCGTTATCGTTAGCTTTAGTGGCAAGTCTAGCCACTTTCTCTTCAAGATTGACAATCACATTTTGCAAAACAACAACCTTCTCATTTAGCAATTGCTTCGCTTCAATGAGTTCGTCCTCAACTCGAACAATGGTGTCTTTCAAACCTGAAACTTCGACTTGTAAAGGTTGAACATGCTGATCTATGCATGCCTTCAGCGTTTCAGCCACAGCACTTTGAACAATCTTCCTGAATTCTTCAGATTTTAGAAAAGAGCTGACTTCTTCCCTGACGCCAACAGCGACTTCTTGCTCGAATTCTCTCGATTTCGATCGCGTCACCATTTTAGCTTGCAGCTGATAATCAAGTAATTTATAGCACAACTTTCCGCTTTTCCTATTTTGAAATAGGCCCCAAAACGCAGAAAAGCTTTTAGCAGTAAGAAAACATTTGGTAAATAAACAGAAATATGAATATCATAAAATTATTTTCGGAGTTACTGTTCATACGTCCTACTGTTCATACGTCCTGCTTTGGCTTTCTGCGGCTTGGAGAGTTAACTTGTAACTCAAAATTCAATTCAGATTCGCACCTCATGCCTGAAGACGTTGTTTTTTCCAACGACCTACAACCAACCACTGCTATGTCCATACGGATAAAAGAATCCAAAACTGACCCCTTTCGGGTGGGACATACCATAAGTATTGGAGGAACACACACACCTCTCTGCCCAGTATTGGCCATGAAACAGTATTTAGCCAGAAGGCAGCCAAAATCAGGGCCTCTGTTTGTAAATTCTGCGGGTAAATCACTTACAAAACAGGCCCTAACACTTGAAACAAGAAAGTTGCTCAGTCAAGCCGGATTCAACGCTTCAAACTTTGCCGGTCATAGCTACAGAATCGGTGCTGCAACTACGGCAGCCACAGCGAAGTTACCTTCCTGGCTCATAAGAACTTTGGGTCGGTGGTCCTCAGACTGTTATGAACGATATATACAACTTCCTTCGTCAACACTGTTGAATGTCTCAGCCACACTCGCCAATATTTAAAATTTATCTCAAAAAATTTCAGGGGGAGGGAGTTCGTCTATGGGGAATGTGCATGCTGCTCATTTGTGGGGATGGAGTGCTCCCATAGGTCACCCTCATCCCATAGACTCACAAATCGATGCAGCATACATTAAAAATGTTAGATTGAAGTATATCATGCCCAACATGGGGCCCCAGACCCCCTGAGAGCATTAATTGCATTAGAGTCTAACATGGGGACCCAAACCCCCTGAGGACCGCCCAACATGGGGACCCAAACCCCCTGAGGGCAGTAATTACACTAGAGTCCAACATGGGGACCCAAACCCCCTGAGGATTGCCCAACATGGGGACCAAAACCCCCTGAGGGTATTAATTACACTGGAGTCCAACATGGGGACCCAGACCCCCTGAGGACAGCCCAATATGGGGACCCAGACCCCCGAGGGCATTAATTAGAGTAACTGAGTCTGTGGGGTGACACTTCGACCAGTTGAAAGTATATATTCGGAACATTTCTCCCCAACAACCCTTCTCCCACAACATTGTGTGTGCTTTACTGTCTCATATATAGCGCTCTTAAATATTAACTAACCGAATTGAGGCATTAACTAGTTCACTAAATTGCCTGCAGCTTTAATATGAGCAAATTAAACTAGAATGCCTTTAATTAAAGACCTTTAAAATTGTATTTAACCAAGCACAAAACTATGCAAATTTTAAACAGTTTTAACAAAGTTAAAAGAGGTAAATTTAATATATTTAAAATTAACTAGCTAGAACCTACTTGTTTATTTTGATAGGAAATGAACCGACCACAACGAAGGAAGTAGAAATTATTGTATGAAAATTAACTAGCTAGAACCTACTTGTTTATTTTGATAGGAAATGAACCGACCACGACGAAGGAAGTAGAAATTATTATAAACGGCAGATAACGGCGGTGAAATGATTTCTATTTATGCTTTTCGCAACGTAACAGAGCTTGGGCAGAAAAAAGGTTTATGTTGGTTTTCTTTCGCGCCAAAACATTTTCAAGGCTTTTTTAAAAGACTGCTTTTGGTGCATGGCATGCATGCTTATCGAACGAACGAAAGACATTATGGAACGAATTTGAGAGTTTCAAGAAGCGATAAAATCGCGAGATAACGCTCGATCGTTGAGAAAATCGAGATATAAATCGAGCAACAACTCACACGTGTTTGTAGTGGAAAATGGCGAGGAGTCCGATGTCTACCAAGCGTACTCACCTTAAAATCATAGAGAAGAACCTTCCTCTCCGAGCGTATTTGCGAGGCCATTCTTCGCTCGCCTGTTCAATATCAATTCGCTCGTCCGTTTTTGCTTCGATTTCGATATATTTCGTCCACAATATACTTCCGATGTATTACAAACACATTACTTTTATTTAAACTATAGTACTCTGGAAAAAATGTACTTTAATATAAAGCAATTTCTCTCGCATGCAAAATGGTCGCTTTGCGGCGGCCATTTCGCGTGCAAGTGAAGTCTACTGCATCTCCCATGATGCTCAGCTATACCGGCTGGGAGGCCCGGATGAGAAAAACTGTGCTCGAGGTCTTGAAAACAGACCGAGCCCGAATGCCGAGGGACGTTTTTAAGACCCAGGGAACAGCTTTTCTCATCCGGACCGAGATGTGCATGCGAACTTATTTGAGATCAGTATGGTTGTGTGTTAAGGCGAGGCTGACAAAAATTTAAAAGTGGAAAGATATATTAACACGAAACACACTAAAGATTTTCAGTAAAAATGTACATGCTTTTTTCGTGAATGTGGTAGCAGAAAAACATTGTAATAAAAAATTTAGGTCTGTCATTTTGGCTTTGACAAATTCAGTTGCTTCCGACAATGACAGGTTCATGTTCACTTGCTTTGCCGATCAAAAACACATATAAATGAATATAAATTTGATTTAGTAAACGCTTTTCTACTAAAATATTTTCACTGTTTTTATATTTTTGTATTTTTCTGGTCGTTTCACGATATGCTTGAAAAATGTGTTTTAAAACACAGTTTGACTTTGTTTACAATATTTATAGGGCCTATTAGTGAAAAATGCATGACACAAATGGGTATAGACAATGTATTCGTGACTAATTGTTTTCACTGCTGCAGTACTTTCTTTTAAGTTAAGATTGCATGTATGAGGGGAAAACATTTATTTTACAATATTTGTTTAAGCTGTATTTTTTTCGCTTTTAGTTGGTCGAATACATGAGCATTTAAAACAAAAATATAGCTTTCTCGGCCTAAGTAACTTTCTGACTTTCAGTCGCATTTCTCTCAAAATATTGTCAATTCTGCATGGTGCAAATGTGCTTTGTATGAAGTCTTAAGGGCTTGATGAAATTAGCCTGCGAACAGGCCCTAGGTTACGGGCGGCGTGAAGAATAGAGGGCCTGCACGGAACTATAGGTTTTCTTGGTAGTGGCGTTCGTATAGAAACGCACGCTTCTGATTGGCTTACACTCGTTGACAAAATTACTAAAAATAGCAAATGTCAACAACAGAATTTTGAAGAATTTGAACTTTATTCATTTTAATATTATATATTATAAGACTATTGAACAAATAAAACTATAAATGGAAACCAAAAGCAATAGCAAAGCATCACAGCAAAAAAGTCTATCATAAATTACTTTAATCTATCGCTTAAATTCAATGCTATAACAGTATTCTCGTCTTCGGATTGACATCAGACTATAGTACTACATTTTGAAGTCGTCGTGGCTTCACGGATTATTCTCATTAGTGAGCAAGTCAGCAAGCGAAGGCATACAAAAGATACCCAAATATGTACGAATAATTATATTGTTGATCCTCGCTGGCATGTCATTTAGATAAATATATATCGTACATTAAACGTTGTACTATTTACTGTACTGCTGACAATTTCGTCGTCGATACGGCTTCCACTATTGGCACACTCGTGATTTCGAAGAAATTAACAAATACATGCTCATTTATCATTTATTTAGACCACAGTTAGTAAAATTTTAGACGTATTCGATATTCCAAATCCTAATCTATCTGACCGTATTTTAGTAATAGCTTCAAATATTCAGAACATTGTTCTTTCAGTCGCACATAGTACAAGTATTACTGTACATTCAATGCCAATGGTAGTATTTTATTCGGCTTTATATTTGTATGTGTATTGATATCTATTTAATATTTGAAGAATTCATATAGTTTCCGAGTAATATATTGTGCGGCCCGCTAATGCTTTGTATTATTGTTCATATATACATTATGTATACATTTTAATATTCAGTATTTCTTCGTTGCACAATGTACACGCCTTGCGTCAATTTGACAGTTGACAGTTTATTTATCGCAATCGACGCTGATTGGTTCGCGTTTAGCAGATGCGAAAAGGGGATGATTGAATAAAACACATGGTTCCGTGCAGGCTCACCTTTCTCCCAGTGAGCCTGTTCGCAGGCTAGATGCAATTTATTTTCGTATTCTGACTATCTTTAGGCTACGTTTTCAAACTTTTTGAGCAGACTTTTTGGTTTAAAAATGGTTTCATTCCCTGTTTTTTGGCGCGAAAGTCAGAGCGAGCAGTTGCATTTCACAGCGGGCAGTTGCGTTTCAGAGCGGACCGGATGCAAAATTTGTTTCGGAAATTCTTTTCGAAACTTTTCTTATTAAATTTCTTCCAACACGTGTTGCCATTCGTACTGTATGAGCATACATTCAAGTTATCCATCTTTTTTAAGCACCTGCGAAAGGACCAAACATAAGGGATATTGTGCGGAGTGCAAGAAAACTTGAGGTCTCCTGGAACAAGTTAAGTTTGGATGATTCAAATGGATTCATAACCAAATACGAAGTATGTTATGAACTTGGTTCTGCTGGTCCTAGTTGTAATAGGACCAAAGTGATTACCGGTGTTGACAATACAACAACAGGTATAACCGGATTGACACCTGCAATGCAGTATACAGTTGCTGTTCGAGCTTCTACTAAAGTTGGATATGGGTTTCTCGGAGATCCTATGACTGTCACAACGAATGAAAGTGGTGAGTTATAAATATTAGGTAATGTGTATTCTGATTTAACAAGTAAAAAGAACAAAGTTAGGTTTTAGTGGAAACTTTGGAAGTTGAAATGAGATATTCATACATCTATTCATACATTGAGCAAGAAAACAAACTTCCGGTGGTGTTGACGATTAACTTCCACATTTTTGTTTAATGGACATTTTTGGATTTATATTGCTTCTTATGCTCTTGATGCGTACTCAGTGAACTCTATATATATATATATCTGGAACGATAACATTCAGTCATTTGATTGTGAAAACAATGAAGCCTCGATACCAGTCTTTCACACGGATTGGACGTCAGTCTCAGTCCCTCAAACGTCAGGTTTACGCGGATTGGACGTCAGTTTCATCCCCTCTCTGCAAACCGTTGCACGGCCAGTATAAATTTGAACGCAATCACGAAAAAAAATTAAAAACATGGCCAACTCAATGCAATACATTGTAGGAGCAAACAGTTTTGCTCCTAAAATTTACTGCATTGAGTTCGCTGTCGGAAAAAAGTCGAGGAAAACTTCCCCGTCTGGAGAAAAGAATCACTTTTTCAAATATATTGTGTCGTTCTGGATGCACAAGGAAAGAGATATTCTTGCGAGAAAATTTCATTTCATTTTCACAGGTAGGTAAATTGACTTGCAACTGTGACTTTGCCGTTGCCATTTTTCGCGATTGTTTGAATTGTTTTTTAGTTTACCAGTTTTATAGTTTTTAGTCAATACACTGGTACGTTATTTTAATTTTAAAGAATTTATTGTGTGATCGGAATTTGCCTGCCAGCAAAATGTAAATGATATGTACGTGTGTTTGAATATAAATTAGACCATGGGCTTAGTAAAAAATTATTTTAATAACTACGTTTCGGAGTATAACTCCATCTTCAGGTTTATAAAAGTGAATAAAGATATAAAAACTGTGATAAAAACTTTCAAAACAATTACAAATTTTATATGTAAGTGATATTTAATACTGTAAGAATTAAGAAAGTTCTTGAACAGTTGATGACGAAGACAATGACGAATACTTATGTCGTGATTTTTCTGTCGGCTTCACTTTTCGCTCGCTGTTATCGTTCCAGATATATATATATAGAGTTCACTGTGCGTACTATGCATGTTTCGTGACTTAAGCCCCGTTTACACTACGCTCAATTTTTGGTACGGTACGGATAAAATTAGTACCCGTACCACTTTTTTGGTTCTTGGACTACCTATTTAGGCAGTCCAAGAACCAAAAAAGTGGTACGGTACCAAAAATCGAGCGTAGTGTAAACGGGGCTTAATTTTGCTAGGTTTTTGAAACCAAAAAAGTGGTACGGATACCAATTTTATCCGTGCCGTACCAAAAATCGAGCGTAGTGTAAACGGGGCTTTAGACGCCCAGGGAAAATTTACTATTTGGGGCCGCGTAGTGATTTTCCATCGTCAAAGATTTTGAAATTATGTGCTTTTTAAAAGATTGGTTTCCATATTCTTGAACTTTTAGCCCTAAGGACAAATAGGAAGATTTTTCCTTCGGTTTTGAATGTTACGTTTATCTAACATTTTGAATGCAAACTCTGCGTGCTTAAATAGTACAGGATGGTCCACGGGCATTCTCGCCTGGGAAAATTTTGAAATCTATAATCCCTGGAATAGCAATTGCTGCATTCTCGGAGAATATTTAACTGTATAGTTGCTATGCATAGTTTACTTTATCCTAATATTTTGTGTGCGTGATTAACAAGAAACTGTAAGAAGTGTGCCCAAATTTAGTGTTTTGACTTCGATTTAATTAAAGAATAATACTACACTTAATTGAACTGATAATTTTATTAGCGATACGATCTGTGGGAAAAGCTTATAGCTGGGAAAAATATCATACCAACTGTTTATACGACCTTCCAATGCATTGGGCGTTAATTTCCGTCGTCTTGTCTTTACTTTTCTCACAGGCCAAATGAAGTTCTCACTCTAGGATATATATGAAACTCACTGGTGTACAGGAGGTATATTTGTTTTCATCTTGATCTGATATTTGTTTTCTCTGTAGTACCTGGCGCTCTTAAGATAGAGGGATCGGTAACTGCTGATTTATCAAGCATATCCCTGAAATGGTCCGCACCCACCCCGGCTAACGGTAAACTAAAGGACTACGAAGTGTGCTCACGTTCGGGAGGTGGTTCTCCTATGTGCATAAACATTGCCGACAGGCAATACCGAATACCTAATCTTAATCCAGGAACCATGTATAACATATCAGTTTCGGCTTCTACGATGATTGGCAAGGGTCCTATTGTCTCGGTGCTAAAGAAAACTGATGAAAGTGGTAAGTGATATTCCATTAAACAGAGCTATAGCCGTTTGCGTTTCAAGCGCGTTATTGCGCGCGTGCACATCGGCACTCGACTTGACTTATGAAGACACGCATTTTACCACGTGCCTCCTTTGTTTCAAAGTGATCTGATAATATGAAATCGTACAGCGCACCTGGTATACTTGCCACTTAGCGTCTTTTTCTGGGACTTCAGACTCTGAACTTTTCGACTAACTATATAAGACAACAAAACATTGTTAAAATGACTATGTTCCAAATACAATTTTACTCGGTTTTGGAACTTTTGTTCATGGTTTTTCGACGTTTATATATGACCCGGCTTGAAATTGATCAATAAGTGGATTTTTAAAACATCACTCCGCGTAGAAACTTGGATAGCTTGAGATGCTCAAATGCTGCAGAGACAGCTTTTTTAAATAAAAAAGTCTATCAAGATTTCTAGTAGGTCTCTAGCCCAAAATGTTTAAATTATTGTAAAATATTTTAAGTAGCTCTTTTTTATGCACATGGGAAAACAATGAATTAAAAAAAAACAGTATATATAGTGGATGGATTAAATATATCCTTCCATTCTTTCAAGAATTGGAGCTTTACATTCATGGGAATCAAATATGTAAGAACAGTCTAAGTATATAAGAACGATGTTATAAGCATATCAAATAGCACGTTTCTGCAGTTTTTGTGTACTTTCACTGCGCATATCCAATAATAGACCTTTAATTTATAAAAAGGTTGACGTCAGCAGGCTTGTGACGTATTTTGCGGTGAGAGTCCTGAAAGCTCAGAGTTGTTTACTTGTTTTGGGTTTTTTAAAGGCCAAAAGAAGCCAGTATTATGGTAAGCTTGAAGTAATTTTTCTATATATAGGCCAAATAAGTTTTCATATTCGTCGTAGTTTAAAATTTATTTGTTTTTGGCGTCTACTGGAACAGTAGTCCCATATGCATATCGACAAGAGGTTTAGTTATAATACAGGGTGTCTAAAAAAAACAGGCTGGACATCGTGCATCATAAACGTGGCTACACAATTAAATTTTTACATACGACGAAAGAACTTACAGTTATTTAGCTTTTCAATGATACTCTTTTTAAATCGTGCATATGACGAATATTTATATATAAAATCGTTTTTAATTAAATATTTAATTATAGTTATTAGATCATATAAATTTTGTAAGATGTGTTAATATATTTATATTTTATGAAAGATGCCTCATGTCATAATCTCAGCTGCATGAATAGGAAAGTCAGGTCATTTTTACTTAAAACAAGAATTTTCTTATGCTTAAGAATTTTCTTATTCTCACTAAAAGAATATTTTTGCTTGTTTTAAGTAAATAGTTCTTGAAAAAATTCTTGTCTAGACAAAAATTCTTACTCTACCGACAAGTATAATTTTACTTGTTTTGAGCAAATTTTTGCTTAAAGCAAATAATTTTTTGCTTGAAAGAAGAATTTACACGTATAAAAATTCTTGTTTTAAGCAATTTTTTTCTTAATAAGAATTCTAGGTAAGAATAATATTGTTAATATTCCTTCGTCTTCGTGAGACAATAGAGAGCTTACGCAAGGACGAATTTTGAAGGACGACGTCGACTTTTCGACAGGATGTGACGTAATATTTGAAGTGAGCATGCGTCGTGGCAGGCCTGAAGGCGTCCTTCGGAAGTCGACACCGTCAAAAGGTTATTTTCGAAGGCGTCGCTAAAACGTTTCTTATTCGAAGGTTATATCGAAGGAAAATTTAATTGGGGAAAAGTCAACACGAAAGAAGTAAGTATAATTTTACAGTATTTACTATTGTGGTTATTTGCTATACTTTTTCCACTGGTGTGTCATCGAAATATCCGTACAGTGCTTGCCTGTTGTTTTGTGCCTTTTGTGTAAACACAAATTAATACATGCACACATTACTATGTATAAAACAAAACACAGGGTGAAAGGGACTGATTAAACCCTTTTCCTCCCTGATTTGAATGTACTTTTCCCAACTATTCAAGTGCAGTTTGAACAGAAAATGGGATTGTATCCTCTTGTTCTTTATAATTATTAGTTTTCGTATCTTTTTAATATGATTTATATAAGCTGCCTTCCGATAGTTGGGTGGTATATGAAGTCAAAGTTGGTAATTTCAAAGCACCGATAGTTATTTATAGACTGATTAGAGCCTACAATCAACGAATTTTCTATTGTGTAATATGTATTAACCTCTACAGTGCAACCTACCTATTGCAAGTATTTTGAAATCAATACATACTAGAAATCTAGAATAGCATGATTGTCATGTTTGTTGATTTACCAACTCTTTTTAAATATTATCTAGTTCTAAGATATTTGACACATACATACATTTACAACACGTGTATGTATTAACCCATGATTTATAAACTTGCAGTAGCCTTATCTTCCATTGATAAAAATCGTCTGGTGTTTGGGCTTTGCAAAATTAATGGATTACTGTCGTTCCAATTGAAGTGTTGCTCAAATATTGATTCAATACATTACCTCGGGCTGACCAATTTATTTCATCAAGTTCCTCGAGATATTCATACACTTCCTAGTATAATTGTAAACTTCCTGTTGAATAATTTGAATGCACCAATCACCTTTGTTGTTTGTGCAACTAACCAATCATAAATAGAAAGGAAGTGACCAGAAATTATCTTATACTTGGAATTGGCTCTTTCACAGGAAGTGTATGAATATCTCGAGGAACTTGATCAAATGAATTGGTCAGCCCGAGGTAATGTATTGAATCAATATTTGAGCAACACTTCAATTGGAACGACAGTAATAGTAGCCTTGTATTGGTACAATACACAGTATCATGATTAATTTTGGTGTTTGTATGACTGGTTGGGATTCTTACATATTTGTTCCCCTATTTATATCATTAGTGTGCCCATGAGATGGACAGAGGAGCACGACATTGTGTTATGCCGGTAGTCAGCAGAAATAGGAAGTGCATGGACAACCATTGCAAATGAGCTTAATGCAGTTCAAGAAATACGCTTCTGTGTTACCCAAAAAGCTGTACGAGACAGAATGAAGCTTTTGGTTGAACGCCATAAAAAGAAAACGAGAGAAGAAGAATCACCCAGTGGTATTTCTCCAGAACAGTCAGATATTTATGAAGCACTCGATACAATAATTGAGTTGATTGATGATGCAGAACAACATTTTGAGAAGGATCCTTACGAAAAACAGCAAAAGATAGAGAATAACCGAAAGCAAGCAGAAGAGCTCAGAGTTAAGGCAATGGAAAGTTATGGAGAGAGTAGAAAAAGACAACTTGAAAGTGGGGAAAGTGAACCTAAGCCAAGGAGGAAACGAGCCACAGGAGGAGAAACATTGGTATATTTACAAGAAAAATCTGAAAAGGAGTTTGAGCTACGAAAGGCTGAACTGGAAATTAAAAAAAAAAAAGAAGTAAAAAACAAAAGGGAAGTGGAGATGACATTGCAGAAATAGCAGCAACAACAGTTCATGGACTTTCAGAAGACTATTATGGAACAGTATCAACAACAGCAAGCAATGAATCAACAATCAGGCACTTCACCATCAGCAAATAATGGCAAGTCAAGCACAACAACAACAACAACAACAACAACAACAACAACAACAACAACAACAACAACAACAACAACAACAACAACAACAACAACAACAACAACAACAACAACAACAACAACAACAACAACAACAACAACAACAACAACAACAACAAAATCAACAACAAAATCAACTTTTATTAGTTCTTCTTGAAAAACTTGCAAAAAGTTAATTGAAACTGCAACTTATGTGTGTTCATGCAAGTTTTAATGTTGATATTAATTTGCAAATTGCATGCACTTTTAAAAATGTGATATATTATGTTGTGTTTTTCCTATTTAAAAAACATTAGAACGAAACTTACTAACTTTAAATGTTTTTACCCTTTAATACAGTTTACTTTATATAAAGTCTTCATTAAGTGTTGGAGGTTCTAAATTAAAATAGTTTGAAGTTACAGAGCCATACAGACATGTGCGAGCATTTGTAAGCAATGAGCAAATAACATACATCTTTCCTACTGCACTTATATGAATCTTTGGATTTTTCTTAAAGTCTAAAAACTTAAAGAAGTTTACAATATCCCCAAACACCCATTCCACACTGACCCTTGCTGCACTCATTGCCCTATTGAATGCAAGTTGTTCCTCTGTTAGTCTAACAGCTGCCTTGAATGGTGCTTGAAGATGAGGTCTGAGCATAGCTTGAAAGATTGGCAGGAGATAATAGTGGTTGCTCAAAACGTGTGAGACGATGACCATGCTCTTGATAGATCAGGTCCATAATATGTTTGGTAATGATACTGAACTGTGGTACTGGTCTTCCAAATCTAGGTATTATATCACTCTATCTAATAGGGTATGCAAATCGCTTTAAAAGAATGCAGAGCGCTTCAATTCCATCAACAACAAGCCTGTTATAACACCTTATTTCATCTGGAATACCCAATATTTCTTGTAGATTATATATGTCGCTTTTAAGGAAGCGAAATTCTGCCCCACATTCGCTGTCGTTTAACTTGTCTAAGTCGAAGCGAGCATGAATCCAGTATTGAAAATCAGGATTTCTGGATTGGTTTATGTCATAGAGATAACGAAACTCTTCGTCATTAATATAATTTTGATCATGACAGAGTAGTAAGCAATATCTAACCACTCGTAATTTCGGCATTTTTAGTATGAAGTTTCTTCGAAACTTCACAGTGTTGTGATGACTGGGGGGGGGGGGGATTCAAACTTATCAGTCAGTCATACAGTAAACTTTCCGGGGTGTGTGTACGATTTATGTTTGTAGTGATTGATTGTACTTAGTCAGTGCTTTGAAGGTTATTTAGGCAATTTCAGTTGTTTTATTTAAATATTCTTTTATCCTTTTACCAAGTTCACAAAAATTTCGAGGAATCGTTTTCGTTATTGTAATTTTTTGTAAATTTTATAACATTCGCTGCTCATGTTGTATAAAAGATATTTACCCCGGAACACCCGATTCTTTCTTTACCAGTGCAAATGCGCATGCGCTATCAAGCCGTCAAGGAGCGACAGTGTTATTTTCAAATGTATATATATATATAAAACATTTCAGACATAAATCTTTCAGAATCTACGCGATATATAAATTGATGTTATGCATTATGGGCATTCAATCAAGTACCGATATTATTTTATAGACGGTATATTCATTATACGAAGCTGGAAAGGAGCTAGACGGTGCTTTTCTAGGCATTCAATTAAGTGTCGGTATTATTTTGACAGTATATTCATTATACAGAGCTAGGAAGGAGGTATACAGTTTGTTTTCAAATACTGTATATAAACATTTCAGACATGAATATCTTGGATTCTACGCAATATATAAATTGATGTTTTGTATTTTACCGGCATTCAATTAATTAATATTTTAAGTGCCGATATATATTATTTATATTTATTATACATCGACTGTATAAGGTGCTACACTGAATGTAGCCATCTACTATGTGTCATATGTGGAAAGAGCGAAAACTTGCATCAGTCAGTAGCGTAAACAACTATTAAACAGAAGCGGTCTTTGTATCATTGTATGGCGTTATATTAAATACGAAGAAAATATAACCATCAAAATAACTTGTTGCGACTAAAGCTTGTTGCGAGACTAAGGAAAATCTCTTGACTCGTCAGAGCTCTTTATTCGAACGAGAAAGACGACGAAATAGCCAACGTCAGTGTTTCCACAACGCATCATTCAAATTTCCTTGATTTTGCTTTAGAATTTCCTTGAATTTCCTTGAAATGGGATGCAATTTCCTTGAAATTTCCTTGATTAACCGAAGTATATTTCGGCAACTAGAATTCATCAATACTTATATAAAGTAAGACAGAAACAGAATGATACATTTATTTCGTACAACTCTTAAAAACAAAGCCTTGAAACAACAATTTTGAAAGCTTTAAAATGTAAAGTACTAGAGTTTTAATATTGTTCTCAATAGTCAACAAATTCACATGTCAAACAAATTCACATGTCAAATAAATTCATATAAATTCGCCTGCACGCAGCACGCTACCTGATTTCCGCCTAAAATTCAGGTTGTGTGCAGCCTACTTATAATTAGTTTAATTAATAATTCTAGATTCTACTGACTCGGTCACAGGCTCCGAAAGAGGTTTTTTATATTTGCACGCGGACATATTGGTTATAAGCGAAGGAAAGTAATATAATTTAAAATTAATGAAAGGTTCCTGAAAGAATTAATTCGAATCTTCAAAACATTTCAGTTAACTCAAAAATTCCTTAAATTTCCTTAGAATTTTCAAAAATTCCTTAGATTTCCTTGATTCCTTTTTTTTTCCTTGAAACGTCTTTTTTCAGTCAAAATTTCCTTGAAAAAGGAAATTTCCTTGAAAGTGGAAACACTGGCCAACGTATATCGCTTTACAGTATGAAATGTCCAGTCACGGGCCTTGTTCACATCAATCACATGTCTGGCACAACGCCAATGGTGCAAACTCGTGTTCAATGGCAATGCAGTATTTATAAATGCAATGAGAACTCTACCAGATCTTACAAGAATCTATCTGTATCAATGCTTTAAACTGCTATAAACACTGCTATAACTGTGAAACTATTGACATCTAAAGTGAAATTATTGAATACTTGCGAAAAGCTGAAAATGACTCATCAGACCGTAGATGATCAGACTCATGAAAAGCAACTTGATCTTGGGAATATAATTATAAAGTCAAAGGTCAATGAGACTTGTTGTTGTGAAACATGTCACAATTAGGTTAAAATGCGGAAGCGGATGAGGAACGGAGCGGATCCACGGAACGGATATGGGGATAAAATACGTCCTTTTAATGATGCAACATCGTATAGTGCTTATTATTCATAACATATCTTTAATCCTGTACAGCTACAGGTATTTCAATTAAAGTTGTCACTGAGACAATAGTCAAATGTAATATGTAATATGGGCGCTAAAAGGATCATGGGAATAATCATAGTTTTAAATAAGTTTAGCATATAAGTAGCATCGTGGGGATGCTTTTAGCGACAGCTCCCAAAGCAAATGTAGTTTTAGAATTGGCAAAATTTGGTTGTTGGTGAAACAATTTAAATTTCGAGTAATTTAAATTTCGAGTAATTTAAATGTCGCGTGTAGCATCACAATAAATAAATAAATTGTATCAGTTCCACGAGGCACGACATTTTTTATGTGTTAGCCAGTTGTTTCAAACGTCTCGCTATTCATGTGCTGAACGCATTAAAACAATACTGTCAATAGATGAGATGAAATGCCTTTGGTAACTGTTTATTTCGTAGTGTAAGTCATCAGCTTTTCTAGGTTGTCGGCGACCCTATACAGTTCTTGCAGTGTCTTTTTCAGTTTGAAACTTCACACTATCCTTGGATCCCTAGTGAGAAATATTACGACAAAGAAAATTATACAAAGTAAACACAACTACAGTGTCAAACTGACGACGTCCACGTAACATGCTTAACAATCAATTTAAAAGTCGCGCGATGGACGACGTCGTCATCGATTATGACGTAATCAAGACGTCGTCGTCCAGCGAAGTCGTGCGTGCGTAAGCTCTCTAATAACTCAATAAGAACTCCATTAAACATGGTTCAATTAACCCCTGAACAGAGAACATTCGTAATCAAAACGTTTTACGAAACAAATAGCTTGCAGCCGGCTCGCGTTGCTTTTGGATTGACTAACTTTGCATAAATAATGATTTTCAATTCCCAACGGTGGAGAATGTGATTTCGACCGGCTATTTTTATTTGACGAGTATGTGGCCATTTCTCGTCGTTACGATTCTAAATGGGTATCATAGAAAAGCTAAATAACTGCTCTTTCGTCCTATGTAAAAATTGAATTGTTTAGCTAAGTTAACGATGCACGATAATTACCTGTTGAATTTCCATAGCGTTTTTTTAGACGCCCTGTATAAGGTGGACGGTTCACTTCTCCTGCGAACAGGTTCTCTAGTTAGGTTAAAGCCCGCGCATCTACGAAAGTTTCCGAATTGTTTACGATAAATGGTCTGATCATTCAGACGACAGTACAACACTCTTTAAGGCCCAGTTTAGACGGCGAACAGACCGCGAACTTCGCGTGTTTTATCAGACCTTAAGGTCCAGACACACCGGACGCGATTCGACAACGCGACGCGATTTTTTAGTTTTTGAAAGTTAATAAAACAGCATGCAACGAGAACAGATTTTGAAAGATATGCAGACGAAATAACTCAAAATATTATAGCGCTTCTCAATATTTGGAAAATTTAAACCATAGGATCAAAAAAAAATAAATCGCGTCGTCGAATCGCGTCCGGTGTGTCTGCACCTTAAGATTCGACAAACGGGACGCAATTTTTTAGTTTTTGAAAGTTAATATAACAATCGAAGCGAACTTATTGAAGATAATGGATTAGTCTTCTTTGGGGAAAGACTCGCTGTGCCTTCATCCTTAAGAAAAGGAATGCTACTGCAAATACACAAGTAATATAACGGCCAATGAGAGCAAATTTTGAAAGATATGTAGACCAAATAACTCAAAATATTATAGCGCTTCTAAATATTTGGAAAACTTAAACTAGGAGTAGGATCAAAGTTTGTCGATAGACTAGTTTTTTTTTATCTAGACACGAAAGACGAACTATATCATTATAACTCAAAAGAGCATCCTAAACTAATAAGTATTTCCTTACTTCAATATCCTCTTTTCTATAGTCAACCGTCGTTCTTGTTAAGCCAACTAGTTGGTTAACTTTTCACCGTACCCGGTTCACCTGAACGTCCCACATTAAGTTGGGACTGATAATAACACCTAGATCGATGCCAGCTGGGTCCCTAGATAGTGTTTAAAGATGTTAGTTGTGCGATGTCATTTTGTAAGTTTGTTATACTGCTAGATTAATGCTAATGTAATTGTGTAATTCAGGGGTCGCTGTAATTATAACTGTGGCGTATTCCCTCGCGCTACATGTTTCATTTTTGGCAGTTGCCGAATTTCATTAAATCATTTAAACGGTGTGTGGTTGTTCGCCTCTCCACCAAGGCTCTGGATATCCTCTTGCAAAGGCAAGGCGTCACAATGATTCTGCACACATCTATACAACTCGCTGTCGTCAAACCGACCTTTGTAGAAGTAGATATACAGCTAAGTAACTATGTAAGTCATTGATGTATACAGAGAAAAGAAACGGAGGCAGTAATGATCCTTGTGGAACTCCTGATGTTGCACCCGTTGAAAATGTCCTGATGCAGTTACCCGTTGAAAATGTCCTGATAAGTAATTATTAAACCAGAGGAGGACAGAACCAGAGACCCAAAATCTGGCAATTTTTGTAACAGTTTAGAGTGGTCCACGGTATCAACTGTTTTAACAATATCCATAAAAACAAAATCAGTTTTTTTGTGTGTGTTTGATGTTATGTACTCAGGTGAATATAATGTTTTTGATGTACCCTGAGTGTATATCCACACCGGGCAGGCTGAAAAGTTAGCCTGACCGCGGTGGGAATCGAACCCGGGACCTTTGGGATACTATAGTCCAATGCTCTGCCAACTGAGCTACGAGGCCAAGACTGTTCGAATCCAAGTTTCCTGGTTCGATTCCCTCCGTAGTCTGGCTAACGTTTCAGCCTGCCTGGTGTGGATATGCACTCAGAGTAACGTCAAAAACATTATATTCACCTGAGTACATAACATCAAACACACACAAAAAATATCATGACCATAGAATACATTGGTATCGAAGGTACTAGATTTAGTTCCGAAGTCCCATACACTCGAACAAACTTTGCCTCGCAGCTCAGTTGCCAGAGCATTGGACAAATATCCCAAAGGTCCCGGGTTCGATTCCCACCGTGGTCAGGTTAACTTTTCAGCCTGCCCGGTGTTGATATACACTCAGAGTAACATAAAAACATTATATTCACCTGAGTACATAACATCAAACACACACAAAAATTATCATGATCATAGAACACATTGGTATCGAAGGTACTAGACTTAGTTCCGAAGTACCATACACTCGAACAGACTTGGCCTCGTAGCTCAGTTGGCAGAGCATTGGGCTATAGTATCCCAAAGATCCCGGGTTCGATTCGCACCGTGTTCAGGCTAACTTTTCAGCCTGCCCGGTGTGGATACACACCCAGAGTAACATCAAAATCAGTCCGCAAACCTTTGCCCATGTTCTTCCCGTTAGTGTGTAAATTTATATAACTGAGTTATGCATGATCTACCGCCGACGAAACGGTGCTGTGCTGAGTGAATGTGAGAGTGAATTTTCGTACTAAATGAACCTTCGGTTTCTCGAAACTGACAAAGAAATCCACAATGTTTAATAACAGGGTGTGGAGGTATTCTTTAATTGATTAAACCTATTTCTAATGAATAAAATTACTAAAAGCGTGTAAATACTGTTTTGATTACAACCAGATTACGGAAGCTGAAATGCAAATTGTTTCATTAATAAAATATTTTCGTTGTTTTTTGGTCATATTTGTTTTGATCTCCTTGCACTATTCACTTTCACTTTGGTGAATAATTGTTATTAGTATTTTTGCACAGGTAAACATAACAAATCCTACAAGGTGATTGGTCAAATTTGATGTATTAATCAGTTATATTCACCTACAGGTGAATATAACAAAATCGAAATTTTCAAAATGGCGGCTAGCAGTTTTGTTGAAGTTAGTGATAAAGAAATAAGCGAAATTAAAATGAATTCAGACCAGAAAAACAAAAAAAAACTTGTTAAACCCTCAAATTGTCTCTCTGTATTTTTCCCGGGTAACCCAAATGCCTGGGTACCCACTACCCTTGAGATCTAGTTATGCTTGTTTATAACAATCCAACCTTTTTCATCCGAACGATTTCTTATTTTCTCTTTGAGTTTATGCGACGGCTATGATGTAAAGCTTTAATAATAATCCACCTTAAGTAAAAAATACAGTGGACTCACAAATTCATAAACATTATAAAACCATCTATATTACAATAAAAATTTGTATTTTTAAAAAGGTTCAGTTGCCAAAGGCACAGACGACGATTATGTCCTTCAGTTCAGAGAATAATGCAACCTACATTCAGCCTAAAATTACAGAACCATCTATTACAGTAGTAATTTAAAGTTTATTATTAAAAAGTTTAATTTCACGAGGCATAAACGATGATTTATGTCTTTCGGTTCTGGAAATAATGCGACCTACATTAGAACCTCTTTCTTTAGTTCTAGTGGAATAGTCATGCTTCTGTGCGATAGGGACAAGGTGGTGACAGGGATGGTTTACGTCCTGAGTAATTGCCTCCATTTCTCGAAGAGTTAGCTTATCTCTTCTCTCACTAAGCGGGGGAAGTGTATCGACCGGTAAACCAATAATACGTAAGCTTCTCCTTTGAATACGCTCAAGGTCGTTCACTAAATAGTGAGGTAGGCCACCCCAAACTGGTGCGGCATATTCAAGCAGTGGACGAATTTTGGTGCAGTAAGTTGCCAATCCTACTTCAGTAGGAAGGTGAGCCTTCCTGCACTGCCTTAGATGACACAGTCTCCTGTTTCCCTTACGAGTAATTTCTTTGATGTGAGAATTCCATTTCATGTTACTTTGACAGCTAACACCAAGTAACTTGAATGAATTAACTCTTTCGATCATAACATCCCCGATATAAAGATTGGGAGGCTGTGGGATAGATTTCCCAAAGCAAATCCACATATCTTTCGTTTTCTTTGCGTTCAACTTCATTCTATTAGCGTTTGACCAGTTCTGAACGGAGTCTAAGACTTTCTGCATGTTGCTACACTCTCCCTTCATGATGCATTCGCTTTGTGTGCAGTCATCGGCATATTTATATGTGCTCACCTCAAGATCTTCAGGAACACTCGTATCTAAGTCGTCAATGTGGATATTAAATAAAGTCGGCGAAAGAGCAGATCCTTGCGGTACTCCAGCTGGGCAACCCTCGATCGATGAAAGTGTTTGATTTATCTTGACCTGCTGAGTTCTACCAGATAAGAAGCTTTTGACCCACAACCAGAAGCTTTTATTAACATTCATCAATGCAAGTTTATTCAACAGGATCCCATGATCAACTAGATCAAAGGCTTTTTTAAAGTCGATAAAGAGGGCATGGATGCCTGCTTTGTCACGGCAGGTATTGTCAGTAGCATTAAACCATGGCTGT
This sequence comes from Paramuricea clavata, assembly GCA_902702795.2. Lineage (NCBI taxonomy): Eukaryota > Metazoa > Cnidaria > Anthozoa > Malacalcyonacea > Plexauridae > Paramuricea > Paramuricea clavata. Next base: position 14,800 of record CACRXK020003654.1, on the reverse strand, counting down.
GTGATGGATATCAAAGCCGATGTAGTAGAGCGGCCACTAGTAAAACCATGTTGACTGGGACGTACTGTGATGTCATTTTGATTGAGTTGTAGTTGTACTCTCTCTCTAGGATTTTCCCAATATGTGGCAAAACAGAGATTTGTCTAAAATCGTTACCAACGTTAGTTGGTGGGTATGCTTTAGGTACAGGTGTGACCAGGCCATGTTTGTAATGACTTGGATACTTACACTGTTTAATGCTAGCCGTAATGATGTCATGAACAATCGGCGCTAGAACGCTAGAGAATCGTTTAAGTAACCATGCTGGAACACCATCGGCTCCTGTTGCTTTCGAGTGATTAAGGTGATTTAGGACGCTCTTAATCTGGCCAATACTAGGTAGAGGGGGAGGATAGTTTTTGAGAAGTGACTCAACTTCATCTAGTTGGGGAATACTTGTTGTAATTAGGTCTTTCCAAGGTTCAGTAAAGGATATTTGAAATTTTTCTGCTAAAGCGGCCTCGCTACCCATGGAGTTTACTGTTAGGCCTTCATGCTGACTACTTACTCCGGACAGATTATAAATTGCTTTGTACCATTTCGCAGGGTCAGATGTGCGGAATGTTTTAGCTTTATTTTGATAGTAATTTGATTTGGTTTTCCTAATCATATCTTTTACTTGTGCACTTTTATACTGGGACATGTTGCCACGAGTAAAAGCCCGTTTTCTAAGCTTAATCTTTGCGTTAATGTTCGGAGTCATCCAAGGTTTATCCGTGGGATGTAGGCGTATGGATTTCAGAGGCATACATCCGTCTAGAGCTTGACTAATAACTCCATTGAAAATTGAGACTTTGTCATCTACGTCTTCTGCTTCGTATACTGCATCCCAGACAGTTCTGCTTAGTCTTAGCTCGAGAGCTATTAAGTTTGAACGTTTCATCGATCGAAATGTTTTAGTTATTGGGCGTGTACTCGTCCGATGTTTTGGATTCAAAAGGAGGCATTGGTGATCCGATCGACCTAAGGGAGGAAGATGTTGCACTTCTTGAAACAGTGGCGACATATTAGTCATTATCTGATCTAAAGTATTGTTCTGGCGAGTTGGTTTCTTAACAATTTTCCTCAAATCAAAACAATTACATAATGTTCCTAATTTCATTTTGTTAAAGTCTCCAGCGATTATAATTCCAGCAGAGGGATAGCTTTGTAGAATAAAGTCGATTCCATTAATAAGGTAATCAATCATAGTTATCTCATTTATAGCCGCTTGACCTGGGGGATAATAAACTGCAACCATAACAATGCAACTGAAAGGCCTTGGAAGTCTTTGTGGTTTCAACAATAGCCACAGAGCCTCTTTGCCTTCCTCTTCCATGTCAAACAAGCGGCTAGAAGGTATTGCAGTTTTAACATAAGTAATTAAACCGCCGCCAAGTGTTCCTCTATCTTTTCGGTACGGAGTATAGTTAGGTCCAATAGATATAACTCCATCGTATATGCTGGGATCTAGCCAGGTCTCAGAAATACATATAAGGTCAGGATCATTAATTTCCGCAACTGAGCTGAGCTCATCCATTTTATTCAGAATGTGACAAGCATTAGTTAAAAATAATGAAGGAACAGTCTGTTTATTCGTTTTTATATCGGTAGATATCTTGATACAGTTCGTAGGCTCATGGGACCTTCTTCTGTCAGAATAAAGCGTATTAATGTGGGGAGTGGTGCTCGCGGTTTTAGAAAATAGTTGTTGTCGATGAGTAATTCTTGTCGGAATCGGCATTTTTATCGTTTCATAGTGCGATGGACAAGCTTCAGGTGATTGATCCGGTCCTGCATGCTTGTGACAGCGACTGCGTGTTAAACGTGTCCGTTTTTTCCTATTGAGCTTTAAAAAATAATTATCATTCTTATACGATTCCGGGCAGCTGATATTATTTGGCCGCTGAACTGGTTGCAATTTAGGTTTTCCTTCTATGAGAGGCAACCTCTCCATCCAATCTACTGGGAGACATTTATGCTTAGTATTTTTTGACATAGGTTGTATTGGGGTCTTGATGGCATTCGCCGTCATTCTAGCATCTGTTGTCTTCATGGTAGATGTTTGTGAAATATTTTGCTTGGCAGACTTGAGAGTACAAGATGCCTTGTGCTTTCCCTCTAAGATTTATTGATTGATTATGATTGATTGATTGATTGATTGATTGATTGATTGATTGATTGATTGATTGACAAGTACGAATAAGATCATTTAATTAATTAAACTTCATATTTTGTCGTAAATATAAGTACGGTATTTGTAAAAATTAATCACGCGAATTGAACATGTAATATTAGCTTAGTCCCCAAGCCTCTTACTACGCCTATTTCGCGTTTCCGCATATAAATGAGATGACGGCTCCTGAGAGGAGTAGTCCGCTACTGGGTTTTGTTACTATTAATAAAGTCTTACTCTGGTCTATATGTTGAAAACAAAATATACTATTAATAAACTAGTAACATCAGAATGGCTACCAGTCAATGAGCTTTTCAAACTACCTAATTAAATATTTCACATCACCATGTTACACCAGACCAATGCGGTCTAACAAGCCTTGATGATAGGCTACATGGATTAACAATAGAAGGCGTACATGTTGCGTGATTAATGCATAAATACAAAGAAATTTTAAATAAAACTTCACTAACACGAGAATCAACAAATGCTTACAATGTAGACATTGAATATTAACATATTTTAGCTTCTTGACGCGAGAATAAGTGCATGAGTCAATCATCCCCCCTCCCCCCGGGAGAATCCCCGGCATTTGACCAGAGGTTAATCCTGCATTGGCGGGAATTTGACGCGAAAACGTTGCCGCACCGTCGGGCATTTGACCCTTTCATTTGACTGATCACTGGCGCAAAATTGGCCAGCGGACGTGCTTGGTGTAGATGAACGTTGATGAACGTGATTTTATTTCGCGTGTATAAAAACATACTGCACGGCGTGAATAGCTTTTATATAAAATGCCGTTATATAAAATTTGGAACTCGACCAGGGACGTCAAAAAGGATGTAATTGCTTGTTCTTTTGCAGAATCTGTCTCAAAAGTTATGTGTCTTTATGATATTTTATAGATAAAAAGAAATTGAACTTACAATAGCGAGCATAAAAAAGAAACGGCATTTCAAAACTATATAAATTGCAGAACTATAAGTTTTGAGCCGATTATAAAATTAAATAAACATTTAAAGTATAGCTGGTTCTCTTCATGTAAAATTATATGGGAAACGTACGAGGCAGAAATGGGCATTTGACTATGTTTTTGCCCGCACCGTTGGGAATTTAACAATGGGTTTCGCCCGCACCGTCGGAAATTTGACCGTATTTTTTTTGAAAAGTCAAATTCCCGAGGGTTCACCCGGGGGGGGGGGATAATCGCAGTTGGAATTGACTCGTACATTAAGCTAATACAGTAATACAGCATAGCGAATATATTAAAATATCATATGTCAGACAATCATTAACAACACCGATGGCTTGGTACTCCGGTTTATAAACCTTTAATATGAACTAAAGATACATCACTATAAAACTATACATTTATCTACCTTATTGCAGTGCAAGCTTTGTCTTTCTCTAGCAGTGGCTCTCTGCGCCAAAATTTCTAGCGAGGCTTCTGCTTGTGTTGTTAACGTTGATGGCGCCGGTCAGTAGCTTGTCAACAAAATTCGTCCGTGAGGCATCATATTCTTTTCAAGCTTCGTATACAAACGTTATATAATGTATAGAGATTCCAAATCGTTTGCCAAAGTCGCAAACAGAACATTGTTGAAAATGTTTCCAGACATGGCTGGTAGAAATCGCTCGTAATAGTAAACGTTCGAAATAGTTAAACACTCAGAGGTAAACACTAATGCCGCGTTGACGAATACCTCACGCTGCGAATCCGTCGAAAATATAAGCCAATGACAATGCAGAATTTTTTAAATGGTTCAATCAGAAGGCTCATACAGAGCCCCTGAATCTGCAAATCCGTCTGGCCTCCCCACAGATCCGTCGCAAATGGCCGTAACCATGGAAATGAGCGTGTCAGCCAATCAGATAGCCGGATTTAACCCCCGAATCCGTCAATTTCCATGCGTAAGACCGCTGTTCGTGACTGACTAACATTACTTTGCCGAAGCTCTGCCGCAGCATGAAACGTATAACTGGACTACCGGTACGATTCAAAATTTTAGTAACTCGATATACTGGCCACTATAGATAGCTCGATTCAATTTTTTTTTAGTAGGCAATTTTTACTTCAGTCGTGCGACTGTTTTGACGACCCCTAGATCCGCCCCTGGACTCTTTGTGTGCTAAAAAGCTACACCATTAGAAAAGCTATAGGAGCTCTTTCGGTTCTAAACAAGCTTTTTAGGGTTCATTATGACCACAAATAGGAGCCAAATTAACTCTTCGAAATGCTAAGATAGCCCACTAATTTTCTGAATTAGCCCCCTACTTTTGCCAAAACAGCTCCTACTAAAAGCTGAAACAGTCCTTACATTGGAAGGGCCAATTGAAATCACCCCTTAATATATTAGGGGTCGCATTGTTATAGGTGCAATTTTGACCCCCCCCAAAAGATCTATTTTGCGGTCACCATTTTGTCCCAATTTCTTTGGGTCGTTTCAGCCCTTTTTAATTTACAGTGCATAGCGCGCATATTACAATAAATATCATGATACAATAATTTATAGTATTGCCTCATTCTTTAAAAACCTTATTCAACGTATGTATAGCCAATATACTCATGTACTGCATGCAAATAATGCATACGTATAGATTATAGTGTATACACCATATATTTAACATATAATACTTTAACGTACATTGCAATAAGCATCTGGAATGAACACAATAAACTCATTGCCTTGGCACATCGCCACACAAACAAATAAGCTGAAAGTATTCATTTTCATTCCTTGTATAAATATTAAAATAAAAACATGGTCAGTCGGTTTATTAAAACTGCTGAGAATTAATCAAATCATATTGTTTCAATACCCCTATATCGACCACTAAACAGAAGATCTAAATATAAATGCCTTCAAGTATATCGCCACTAAAGAATAAAGTTTTCCTTATCTGAATTATTTAAAATACTGTCAATTGTTTGCATCGTGAAAATCCAACATACTACATGTAAACCAGTCACTTTTAATAGTCACTTTGTGGAAAAAGAAGCTGCTTACTGCTTGGAGAACGCAATTAAATTACATCGCTCATGCGGTGTTTTCGAGTTCCGACACAGTTATTTGCTCCTACTCGGATTATTTTCGTAAAATTCCTGTGTATGCCATTTTATAACTGCTACGTCATTTTACGTCACAAATTTATCAACATCACGACAAAAAATCTCAATACTTAATGCAATGCTTTGTTGGCCAGCAAAAGCAAACGTTTTTTCGCTAACGTCGGCGCCTTTGCTCTCTTGGGTACTTTACACTTTACTGTAACGCGTATGACGTGTGGCGTATGTTCTGGCGGTTTTTCTGTTCTTTTATTGGCGTGGTTTGATGGCGTATGTATTCAGTGATCAATTCTTTCGCCTTTATTTTATCAAAAAGCTTTTAAAATTTACAAAATCTTGCAAAAATGAAATATATTTGCAAGAAGTCATCAAATCAAGAAATGTTTGTTATTTCGCTGTTGTCATGCAGTCTTGTCATACAAATTTCAAAGTGGACCAATCAGTGTTGGCAATTCGTGACAGTCCGCTTATTATGAGATCAGTGAGGATGACCACCCAACGGAACACCGACAGTGACCCACGCCCGCAATCATTGATAAACTTTAGACTTCGCTAATGCTTTCCTTTCCCAAATGGCACGAAAGCCATTGCATTACAAACTGCAGTGGCGATCATACAAACATCATCATCGTTCTCTTTGGAACACTGGCTAACAGTCTCGTCATAATGCCGTACGATCGTAACCCTCCTCTACGAACAATTCAGAACACGATCTTCTTTGTTCTTGACATCGCAAATATTAGCGTAACTGCTTTTATTGAACCGACCCATGTGGCTGCTCGGGAAATAACAAGGAGTTAATAATGTGTCGTGAGTCAAATCCAGGAGTGAAAATCCATGAGTAACAACATCAAGAACCCAAACTTATTTGTTTCGAACAACCAATACGCGATTGTTACAATGAGTTAAATACTACATTATGTATACACTGCAAACAAATAAAGATTAACCTAAAATTAAAATCCTTTAAAGTTATTAAAGCTCTTTCTTATTTCGAGAATTAAATTTTTGCGGCATATAAAATGATTTTATTTGGAAAATTATATAACTAATATTTGTAGTTAGCAATTGAACCAAATATCTAAATAGTAGAAAATTTATTCCCGCAGATCAACGCGCTTCTGCGCGTACGGAAAATCCCGTGGCGAGGGTACTATTTTCTCTCGGTTATTTACACCCGGGGAAAGGAAAGCTTTAGCGAAGTCTAAAGCTGATCAATAATCGCGTGCGCATGGTTATGCATGGTTGTCATCTCATTGATCTCAAAAATATAGCTGTTTAGTGTTTGCTATGAATGATAAAAGGAAGCTTGAATATTTTTTCAAACAATAAGTTGTATATCACCTTTTTCAAATTTAAAGAAAGTGTGAGAAATCCTGAAGTACAAGGTAGATTAATTTTTAATGTTTATGTATGGCTTTGCTGCTTAGTTTTCGGATTTTCTGCTGAAGACCTTGAACGTGTACAGCTTTTCTTTTTATTTTATGTGAAAGTTTCTTTGAATTAACTTGTTTTAATTTTTTATAAAAGAAAAAAAGACAATTATTTTCAAGAGCGATCTGTAGGATTTAAATTTATTTAATTTAAATATGAGTAATAAGTTGCAGAATTTTTAATATCGGAAAAAAACAGTTAATTTCAATGGACATTTAAAAACGTTTCACGAAGCGCCCATAGATAGCAAAATAACATACCTACTTTATATATGTTAAAAATCGCTAGTTCTGTGGTTAAAAGTATAAAACATTTATAATTTATTTTTGCCTTTTGAACAAAAAATTAAGAAAGCAATATCTTGTCACCATGACTAACATAACGCGAGAAACGCGAGCCTGCGTTCCGTATATTGGCGTTATTAAAGTATAGTACTTCATGTTGAAACAATGTTTGGAAAATGTGGGCGTTGAATTTAGCAAGCATGTATTTTTAGTAAAAGCAAGTAAATTTGTCAAATCTCAGTGTATTTTCTCTCACATACCAGGCTTTGATTCGTGAGAAAATCTTTAATTGTTGTGGCAGCACTAGCCACTCGAGTTCTGCATCGATTGCGTGACATTCAAATACGATGAAGTAGGAAGGGTGGAATACAACATTATATACATTAGAATACAACAGGCAAGAAATATACCCCGGCCTGGTTATACTAGGATTACAGATTTATACTCTAAATGGACCCATTGGGCGACGGCTTTATCGCCTTGACGAGTAAAATTATTATTATTATTATACAAATATTTTAAAATGGTAACCCTTCAGTAAGTCTGATTTTCAAGGGGCCGTTTCTATTTACAAAAATATTAATTCTAACAAATTACTAAAAAATATATACACAAACAACACAATCATGCAAGTTTTATAAGTCTATATAGGCACAGGCCCACACGCCGAAACTCAAACAAGTAAACAACTAAACAAACAACTAAACAAAAAAAACAACTAAACCTTCCATTCCACTGCGAACTAACTTACGAGGATCGACTACAAGCCACCGATTTACTACCGATTAGTTTCTGGCATGAATATTTAGACTTGACGTTTTTCTTCAAGATGTTTAACGGGTTGGTGTGCGTCAGTGAGGAGATAATCCCTGAGCGGAAGCATGGAAATATAAGAACAACGCGAGCTACGAGCAATTCTGACATCATTACGTTCAGGATTAGAAAATGCAGAACAATAACATTCCAAGGGTCGTTCATGGATAGAACAGCAAGAGTTTGGAACGTTCTTCCTGCAGAACTGAGACATCAGTCTCTCACTTTACCAAGATTTAAATCTCTGCTGTTAGACTACTTCAAAACTGCCTTATACCTAAATTATCAACCTCAAAATCCTCGGACATGGAAGTCTATCTGCTTAAAGTGTAACACTGCTCGTAGTCTTGCTGCTCCACTCTCTTGCTGCTATTAGTGTCTCATAGTTATTGAAATATAAACATGATTAGGAAGGTTGTAAGTCTTAATTTTATGTTCTGTCTAAATTTGCATAGATTTGTGTCAATTTGTGCACGTCCAGGTTCTTTACTGTTTTGATCTATTTTTCGAAGTTGTCAGATCTTCCTACCCTTGTTTATTAAGTTTCAATAGCTATTTTATATTCTATGAATTGTTATATGTTTTATAAAATTTGCAAGCAGCTAATTAAGTATGTTTGTGAAATACAATACAACGAAAACTTCGAGGAATTTGTTTGCTTGGCTTCAAGTTCCAATTCGTGTGATGACTTTGATCAGGTAAATCGAAGTTTTCGTTGTATTTTATTTCTGTTTTATTATCTATCTAAAATTTAAAGGGCCCACAGTAATTGGTAACATATACTGTTGTGGTGACCCTGCCATGAATGCATGGATGATAATGGCGAAGTTAAATAAATAAATAAATAAATAAGTGTCATGAAATGACTTATATTGTCTTGAAGATGTGGTCAATTCCAATCTTCCAAATTCTTGAAATAGTTATTAATTAAATTTTTAAATCTTGGAGTAGAAAGATATTTGTAATCGGAAACTACATCACAATGCAAATTGTTTAATGCAAGCGCTGCCGTATATGAGGACGTCGACGCTTTCATGAAATCGGTATTGAGTTTATTTAAATTAAGAGTAGTTTTCGATCGTTGCTTCTAAGACGATATATCGCGTTATTGATAATAGTAAACATGTTTTATATATATTCTGGTAGTTATCTTGTTAATGACTTAAACGTCATGCATATTTCCCTTTTCTTTAGGATGTTTTCAATCGGTTCCCATACTAAATGAGCAAAGATCTCCTTTGACCTAATATCATAACTAGAACCCGTTAACACGAGCAGCCCTCTTCTGTAGTTTGTAAAGTTTATTCAGATGTGTACGACTACCATCATTCCACACATTCGAACAATAAGTAAAGTGGGGTAAGACTAGCGAGTTATGGATATTTATCAGTGAATTTTGGTCTACATATCGTCTTGATCTCTTTAATAAACCAATAGATTTGGATATCTTTTTGCACTGCTGTCATTGTGTTCATTCCATTTTAACTCATCGTCAAGAATAATTCCTAACACTTTCTTATTTGTTGCTTGCTTAATTGAATGCTTTCCAATTATAATATTCGCAATTTCAGTAAATTGCTTCAGCTTTCTTTTTGATGCTATGAGCGTAAACTCTGTTTTTTCAATATTTAAAGTCAGCTTATTTTCCACTTACCGAGAGTTGACATTAAGTAGATCTTCATTAATTTTACTCTCTATGTCCGCTGGTAAAGTGCCTGAAGTAGACCGATTTGTATCATCAGCAAACATAGAATCTTGAGTATTTAGCAGACAGTTAGGAAGATCATTTATGTAGGGAGAAAACGACAAAGGTCGTAGATTTGGTCCTTGTGGAACACCAAATATAATTTTTTCTGGCTCCGATTTTATTCCCTCTACTACACAGATTTACATTGTGTTATCTAAACATGATTTATAAAGACTAACGCCTGTATTCTAAAAGCTCACTCACACTCACACTCAATGAGTGGAGTTTCAATCTAAGCTTCTCTTGAGTTTTAAATCTGTTCTTGAATAGCTGGAGGGTGAGCAGTCACATAGTAACGTATGGCACTACCCCTCCAGCTATTCAAAAGCAACATTGACGCTAAAGAGAAGCTCAGATTGAACCTCCACTCATTGAGTGTGAGTGTGAGTGAGCTTTTAGAATACGGGCGTAAGACCTGGTTTCTTATGCCATATACTTCAAGCTTAGATAAAAGAATTTGATGATTTACGTAATTTACCGTATCAAACGCTTTCTTAAGATCAATGTATAATACACCGTTAATTAAGCCTTTGTCAATATTCATCAACCACTTGTCTGTTATTTGCAGTAAGGATGTTTCCGTCGAGTGAAGCTTACGGAATCCTGATTGTTGTCTGGTATTTACACAGTAAAACTCAAGTTGCAAGCAAGTTGCATGCGACAGTTTTAGGCAAAAGTTGTGTAGTGTAAATCGGCCTTAGAATGTTCATGCCAGTTCAAGTCTATTTAATAGACCAAGGCCCTGTTCATATGGGCACAAGTTATCCCGGTTAGCGAGAAAACTTTTCGACAAGTTTACAAGCGAGATCTCGCCTTTGTATGAAAATAATATGAAAAGTTACACAGCGTTCATATGAGACAAAAAGTTTTCCCGTGTACCGAGATCTCGCTTGTTGACAGGCGAGATCTCGGTGACCGGGATAATGATTTTCCCATATGAACACAACTTTCCCGCTTGGCGGGATAACTTTCTGTCGTGTCAGCAACTTTTCAATTTAATATTTGATATTCAGTGCTACGTCACAGCCGAAAACTTTACCCAGTAAGCGGGATAACGTTTCTCCATATGAACAGAACAAAAGTATTTGGCTAGTTGAAAAGTTTTCTCGTTAACCGGGATAACTTTTGCCCTTGTGAACAGGCCCTAAGTTGAAATTGAACAAAGAGTTAGGTTAGAAAAGCAGGTTAAACTCTGGTTCTAAACTTTTTCCTTGGATAATATTTAAAGATGATAAAGTTTTACGACCAGGGCCTGAGCTAGGTTAAGGGTGGTTGGTGGGGGGGGGGGGCAGTTTGCCCCGGCCCCCAGTTTAAGGGGGTCTCCAGTTTAAGGCCTCCCCCCACAAATTTTCAATTTTTTTATAAAAAATTTGGAACGTTTTTTTGATATAAATAGTGAAATGAGGAAAAATTTCCAGACTTGAATTTTACAGATTTTGGTCGAAAAAGGTGTTACTCATGTTTTAACAGAATTTGTTGGGAAAAAAATATTTTTAACCTAGTTTTAATCTCCGGAAAGAAATTTAACCACCGCTCGCCATCATTTTGGGAGAAAATAGGGCCCCCGAAATAAAAATTTGTCCGGGTTCCCGAATTTCTCTGATATGCCTTGTGAACGACATATTAGCAAAACGATATGAAATTGAACAATTCTACATCGTATGAGAACATTACTCTACGCAGAAAGCTGTCGATTGTGAGAGATTGAACTACCTGAAGAATAGAAGCGAAGCTTTAACGTTTTGAGCTAGAAAACCCGTCGTCGAAAAATTAGAACACACTTTAATTAAGAGGTGGGGCGCAAAGCGTAGGAAGGAAAAGCCACGACGACGCCGAAAAACGAATTCAAATAAATTTAATTTATTTGAATGCGTTTTTCGATGTCGCTGTTGAAACGAAAGCTTATCGTGTATTATCAATCGTATAACTTTAGCACAGCTTGATGAAATGTAAAAAAAAGCTTTTTATTTTGTAGAGTTTCACATTAGCACTGAACCAATTCGCCGAGTATAGTGACTTCTTATGTGACTAAGGCCTAGTTTATACGTCGAATTTTAATCGAATAGTTATTGCGTCGAATTTCAGTCAAGTCACAATATCCTCAAAAAAATTGACGTATAAATTGATTAAATCCGTCGGGATGTATTAAATGCGACATTGTCGAATTTTGCGAAACGATCAGTCGTGTAATGCGACCGGAACCATTCTCGTACCCAGAACCTTAATTGCAATCTTGGCAAAAAATTCCAACAATTTCCCTCATTTTTTTTCACCAATTTCCCTCATGTGCGTTGTTGCGAAAGTTTTAAACGTTGTGTTTACAACCGTCTGATTGGTCATATAGAGAACATGATATCCGTCGCACAGCATGGTTTTCTGAGAGGAAAGTCTTGCACTGGTCAGCTCATTTCCGTTCTTCACCGCATCAGTCAAAACCTGGATTCAGGGAAACAAACAGATATCTTGTATTTCGATGTTGCTAAAGCGTTTGACACGGTGAATCATAGCCTTCTTTTAAAGAAACTCCAACGATTTGGACTTAGGGACAATATTTTAACGTGGTTTAAAAGTTATTTATCCGGACGACAACAGCGTGTACTAGTCAATGGTGACATTTCAGAGACACGTCCAGTTTCCTCCGGCGTTCCGCAAGGATCAATACTCGGACCACTCCTGTTTCTCATCTACATAAGCGACCTTCCCGAATCAATAACCTCATCCGCTGTTGACGTTTCCTTGTTTGCCGACGACACAAAATGCATCTCAGTTATTGAATCACCGGTTGACGCCTGTGTCCTTCAAGTTGAAGCGAGAAACGTGGAGAAATGGGCTAAGTTTTGGAGGCTCAAATTCAACGCCGAAAAATGCAAAGTTCTGAGCGTTACGAGAAAACGTCATCCTCTTGTTGCTGAATACATTGTCAACGGTAAAACTTTGCAGCATGTTTCCTCCCAGAAAGACCTCGGAGTGACGGTTTGTTCAGATCTCAGATGGAACACTCATATTTACGAGCAAGTTACGAAAGCCAACCGCCTACTTGGTATGCTCAAACGTTCGACTCTCAAAGTTAAAAACGTAAATACCCGACGCTGTCTCTACCTTACACTTGTGAGATCCCATCTTGCTTATGCCTCACAAGTGTGGTGTCCACAGACTATCACCATGTGTATGGAGCTCGAACGCATACAACGTAGAGCGACCAAATTCGTATTGTCTTGACCATTCCAAACGGGCATGCCATATAAAACGAGACTCGCTGCGTTGAATATGCTACCTCTCTGTTACTGGCACGAATATCTTGATATCCTGTTCCTCTTCAAATGCAAATATGGCTTGGTTGTTGACACTCTGACTTCAACCATAAATCTACGCTCTTCTAACAACTCTCTTGTAAAATATAACATTCCTAAAGTAAGAACGCTATGTCACCAGAACAGTTATCTTGTACGAGTATCGCGTGTGTGGAACTGCCTACCAGGAGTTTAACTATTCTGCGGGTTGCGGGCTGCGGGCCAAAACTGCGGGCTGCGGGCCAAAATTTGCGGGCTGCGGGCCAAAAATTGCGGGCTGCGGGCCGAAAAATGCGGGCTGCGGGCAGAAAAATGCGGGCTGCGGGCAGAAAAATGCTAACACGATTGCAAGCCGCGGGTCTAGTTGCGGGCCTGACGAATTTTTAAAAAAAAATTGTCAAAATGTAAAGAAAATAACAATATTATTCAAAATTTTCTGTCTTTGAAGTATATTCTATGTCTAATGTTATTCGTAATCATATGCATACAAATTTTTCCTTAAATGCATTCTTTTTGTAATATCATGGAATCTCAGTTTATGAGTCGTACCAGACATTAAAACCTGTTTCGACCGGGATAACTGTACACCAATCCTAATAGTAGCACTATTTTCTATCCAGCAAACTAACCTGACGTCATTTTCGGAAGAGAGAAGAGGTGTTAAACCTGTTTTCCACTTCGACCGTATCGTAGCATTTTCTTTTGTGTTGAAATCATTAGTTCCACTCTAGCGCTCAGGAAACAAAGAAATACGCTACGTTTTGGTACACGGCAAAAAACGCCGAGCCCGCTGCTCAACAGGATTGAACAATGTTTTGCTGCCCACATTGTTCACACTTGTCAACAATATTGAACACTATTGTTGAGCCTGAATATTGTTCAATATTGTTGACAGCTATGAACAATGTGGGCAGCAAAACATTGTTCAATCCTGTTTTCATCAGTATTGCATCAACCTGAGCGTTTTTACGCGTGTACGATACGGTTGAAGTGGAAAGCCGCCTTTAAATGACTATGTAACTAACACAAACCCTTCACCTAGTCCCTACTCTAACCCCTAACCCCAACCCTAACTCTGATCCTAATCGAATTAATAAAAAAATGCAAAAAAGCGACTTTAGAAAATCGATAGGGCGGTTTGCTGGATGGAAAAAAGTGCTAACCGCCAAAATCATTGGAAAATCATTAGGAAAAACCAAGAAATTGGGCTTCTTTATGACCCTTTCTGTACCCTGGTTATAATGCGCTACCGCTTATAACTTTTGGTGCAACTGGCCTGAAACTTAAAATATTGATTCAATAAGTTTAATATCAATATATTTATTGAAAAATAGCTATTATGTCAAAATAAGAAAACTTAAGATTCTCACGCGAATAGGCAATGTTTTTATGAGCGACTGTTCATCGTTAGTTGCAAACGACGGTAATATAAACAAGGTCAAGGTTTTATCGAAAGCGATTGACTGTTAGATTTCCTTTTATACTATTTTATAACTAAATAATGTTATTTCCTAAAAATTTAGCTTTATTGTAGCTTTATCGAAAGTATAAAAAAAAACATGGAAACGGCGAATTACTATAGATTGAAAATAATTATTAAACTATGATTGAAATTATCGACGTAGAATACTATTTCGTTGTATTAAATTTCAATAGTATAATGAGAATTTTGTTTGATATTTTAATATATTTCATGTTATTTACAAAATGTACTGTAGTTTTGAAGTTTTGCACACAATATAGTATATATTGATAGCGTAGCCAGGCTTCACGATATAAATATTAAAAACGACTACATGATAAATAATCATTCATTTTATGATTAATATTTTATTGCGACCACAACTGCTCCAGAATCACAACAAATAACAGAATATAAGGAAAATTAAAAGCTGCAAAGCTTTATCTACCTTGATCTATTTTTAAAGGCGCTCAATTATGTAAATTTCCCGCGAACACTCAAACATTTTT